>PVJA010015433.1:0-45448 GCA_004027025.1 Myocastor coypus | reverse complement strand
AGGCTGCCGCAGAAGGATCACTGTGAGTTGGAGGCCAGCCTGGATGATACTCAAAGAAGAAGAAGGAGGAGGAGAAAGAGAAGGAGAAGGAGAAGGAGAAGGAGAAGGAGAAGGAGAAGGAGAAGGAGAAGGAGAAGAAGGAGAAGGAGAAAGAGAAGGAGAAGGAGAAGGAAAAGAAGAGGAAGGAGAGGAGGATGAGGAGTGGATATTGGAGAGGAGGAGGAGGAGGAAGAAGGGAGGAAGAAGAGGAGAGGAATAGGACAGAAGAGAAGGAAGAGAAGAGGAGGAGGAGGAGAAAGGAGGAGAAGAGGAAGAGGAAGAAGAGGAGGAGGAGGAAGAAGAGGAGGAAGAGGAAGAGGAGGAGGAAGGGGGAGGAAGAGGAAGAAGAGGAGGAGAAAGAGGAGGAAGACGAGGAGAAGAGAAAGAACTTCCAAAAGAATTCCTAAAAACAAAACAAAAAAAAAACCCAAAAACATGCTTTTTAAATTTAGTTTTTTCTTTACTACTTTCTCGCTGGATTCCCCAGATGAGCACGTGGCCGCCCATCCTCTGTATCTGCTCTGTGGGGCCACAGTGCACCGCTCTCTTCCCAAGTCGTAGGTTACATCCTGAAAGAGTGATCCTCCCATGTCTCCACCATACTTTCCAATCAGTTTCTTTATAAAATCATTCATAATTATGATGCCACTGTGCCAGCACCCCGTCAAAATATTTGTATTATATAAACAGTTGGCAAGGACATAATATATTATAGCAGTATTGCAAAAAGCTACTAATGGTAGAAATGGTCTATTACCCACCCAACACCCCTCCCCACCTTTCACTACCTCTTCTCTGCTACCAATACTCCTGTTTGTGAGGAACCAGTACAAATTCTTTGATTTTAAGAAAGGGAGAATTCTAATTTACCTCAGCGAGACTGCCAAAACATAATTGTGACAGAAATCATAATTAGATTTATTTTCAATTTTAGAATTAAGCAACATTAACATAGAATGAGCATTCTAATAGGATGAACGAAAGGGATTAACTTTATGGACAGAGAAAGGATGAACAAAGAGAGACTAAGAGCCAGAAGTAAACTGGTCATGTCAAAGTTACTTTCTTAGCCAAGCCTAATGGCTCACACCTGTAATCCCAGCACTGGGGCGAATGAGGCAGAAGAATCACCATGAGTTTGAGGTCAGCCTGGGCTCCATAGTGAGTTCAAGTCAAGCTTGGACTACATAGTAAGACCCTGCTCCAAAGAAAAAAGGTTATTTTCTTTATAAGACAGGGGCATAAAGCCAAAGATTATGGAAAATCAGACCAGCTGAGCAGCAGGCCAATCAGGTAAAATCAAGAAACGCACTGAGAAAGAGCTGCCAAAGTCCCGACCCTGGGACTAAACAGAACATGCTAGATTCAATTCCTTTCATGAGAACTGCGTCAGATTTTTCATAGAATAGCCTAGCCCAGTGATAGCGAAACTTTTAAAGAACAAGTGCCCACACTGCAACCCCAAGCCCACTTACTTCTCAAAAAGTGCCATCACCACAATTAACCCTGAATAGCCACTGCTCAGTTGCGGGGGCTACCTGGCTCATGTGCTGAACAAAGGGCTCTGCCTCTCCCTGCAGCACACATGCCATAGGTTTGCCACCACTGGCATAGACCTCAGGGTAGCCTGAGGCTTGGAGGATCCAGAAGACAGCACGCATTTCCCTGGTGGCCCGGCGTTCTCTCCTTCATAGCCGTCTATACTTGCCCTGCAGACTATGCATCTTTCCCTGCTTTTAGTAGGCCCGCAGCTGCCCTGAAAAGCATGTTTCCTTCCCACCTCTAATAGATGTAGAATCTCACTATGCTTTCTGTTTGTTTTGTCCAATTCTTTGTTTAAGACAAGAAGAACCTAGAAAGAGTTTCTAGAAGGAATCCCCAGAATCCCAGAACTGGAAAACAGAAAACAGACAGACAGAACAACACACAATAACTGGGTAAATTCAGGCCCTGAGGGACTGAGACAGAGGAAGCTTCATGATAGCACCAACTGATGTGGGAATTTCAGCTGGATGATTTTTTTTTTTTTTTTTTTTTTTTTTTTTTTTTTGGTGGGACCAGGGTTCAAACTCACAACCTTGCACTTGCCAGGCAGGCACTTGTGCCACAGAGCTATCTCCCCAGCCCCAGCTGAATGATTCTTTTAGTGTTTTATTCAGGGGTTTCAGGGCAGGAGCTTAGTCCAAAACAACATCCCTCTGTAATTTTCAACAAGGAAATTTTACAAGGTAACTTAATTCTCCTAAGGTTAACCACACAATTCAAGGGAACCTGCTGGGCAGTCTAAAGCATAACACCCTGAGCGCAGCTAGCCTGAGAACCCTAGCCTCAGAATCTAGGCAGTGTTGAGCCTACTCAAGTCAACTGGGAGATACAAT
Organism: Myocastor coypus; assembly: GCA_004027025.1. Lineage (NCBI taxonomy): Eukaryota > Metazoa > Chordata > Mammalia > Rodentia > Myocastoridae > Myocastor > Myocastor coypus. Next base: position 43,031 of record PVJA010015433.1, on the reverse strand, counting down.
GGCGAGTGCTGGATGCAGCATATAGTGAAAATAAAATTTTCTTTTTCTGAGTAAAAGGAACAAACTCAACTGGATGGGCCCATTTCGTCATTCTGCCATTTCTTCTTTCCTGGAACACTGATATTACACCTGTTGACAGCCCACCAGCAGTCTTGCAACCATGAGTTACAAGAAAACAGCCTGTCATTACAGATTGTTATCTCAGCAAGAGCCCGGTAGAAGGACAGCAACACTGCATAGCTGACAAGTTATTCAACTGTGGTATCTACTCAAACAAGCCCATTTCTCTGTATGTGAGACAGAGAAGCCCCTACTTATTAATGCTACTGGAGCTGAGCTTCTGTGTTACACTGTACAGTCCTGATACACAGTTCCTGCCCCCTAAAGTGGCTAAAGGTTCAATACATACATATCAATATTACTTTTGATTCCAAACCCAGCACACAAGCAGGTGCTACTACAACCAAAATATATCCCATATCTTAAACCATTCTTACTGTTCCCATTCCCACTAACCTGATCTAAGCCACCAGCATCTCTCATTTGTAATAATGAAGAATTCTCTTACCTGCCTGGGCCACCCCTGTCAACCCTTTCCTACTTTCAATCTATTCTCAGTATAGCATTAGGTTGTGAAGCAAATGGTATTACCATCTCATAAAACCCATCCATGGTGCCCATGTCATTCAGATTAGAAGGAAAATCCTTAAAACATTCTACAAGGCACCTGTGTTGTTTTGCTCTTCTCTGTTTTAGGTTTCTTTGTGTCTTAGCTACTCTTCTATCGTTGCTGGGACAAATACCCAACACCTAAAATGAAGAAAGAAAAGATTTATTTAGCTCACAGTTACTGGAGGTTTCAGTCCATACTCGGCTGGCTCCAAGGCAAAGGGGCACATGGCAGAGAGCAGCAGTTCATGGGGGCAGAACAGCAACAAGAGCAACAGAGGCAATGGAACAACCAGGGGAGCAGAGAGGAACAGCTTCAGTCTGTCTCTCTGTCTTTATATTACATTCAGGCTCTCCACCTCAGCTTATCTGCCTTAGTCTATACCCATAATCTCAGAAGTACTTTAAACACATAATCCCAGGGATCACGGATCAAGTCTCAAACTCTAGATCAGTACTAAATCACATAATCCCAGGGACTCATGAGTCAAGTCTCAACCTATGGAAGTCCCTGCTCCATGGCTGCATGAGGCTTTGAGGGTACAACTAGACATAAACCCTAACACTTTGGGATTTTATTTGTTTGTTTGGTTTGGTTTAGGGAATTTATGTCACTCTGTCCTCAAATATACTGATATGTTCTGTCATGGATCTATTCTATTAATCCCAAAGAATTGCATTGTGATCATTGTTATGTTCTTCAGATCTTTTGTTTTTCTAGTTTAATTTTTTCATGGCCTTTATTTCTTCCTTCATTAGATTTATATTTTCCTTTAAATTCTTCAACATATTTATCATAGCTGTTTAAAGTTCTTATATGTTAATCTTTGTTATTTCCAGTAGTACGTTTTGGTATGCTGATTATGAGTTACATTTCCTGAGTTTTTGTTGTTATTATGTTGGGGGCATAGCCAGTACTGTTTATTGAAAATTGAACACAGTGACTATGTAGTCAAACGTCTCAATTTTGTTGCTGGCAATCAATTTATTTGTAGATCAATTTGAGCATTTTGGAGTTTGTGCTTAAGCTTAGTTAGAGCAGGCACTTAAAGTGGTTTTCCTTTAGGGCTATGGTAGCCCATTTCTGCAGTTTGGTCCTTTTGAGGATGTTATGACACTTCCCAGGTGCTCAGCAAGGACTTTCCATTATGTCAAAAGCTGAAGATCCCTCAGCCCTATGGAAGTTCTCATGGTCACTGAGTTAATTCTTTTCTACCTATTTTCCTAGAGTCTCACCCCATCTATATATAGCATTGTATTAATCAAATATCCCAGGAAGGCCCCTGCGGGTTTCTAAAGTTCCTTTTCCTGCCATTCTTGCTGGTGTTCTGTCTATGGTAGTTTCCACACATCTCAGACTGTAAACTCCATTCAACCTTCATTTACTCAGCTCAATGGGATTTTCATGGTCTTCTTGGGACTCTGCCTTGGCCTCATCTTCTACAGCACAGGTCCCCATGGGAAGCTTCGTTCTCATGGCTGGCTGATGCACACATCCTTTCTGTCTTCTTTCCTTTCTCAATTCTCAGTTTTGCAGATCTGGCAACCCCTGCTCAGGTCCCACCAACAGCTCTGCATTGCATATTACTGGTGTCTCAAAACAGTGGTTTGGCTTTTACCTAGTTTTCTGGTTCAAGGGGTGAGAGCTACTCCAACCATGAGAGGAGGTGACCACAGCTTGTGAAACAGACTAGTTACCAGTGCTAGGATCATACCACACTGGCTTGTATGTGGTAGAGAATTGAAACACAGGGTGGGAAAATACTTGTCTAAGGCAAAGCTGCTAGCAGAGGTAGCAGAGTCCATGGTCTTTGCACTCTAGGCTGCTCCTTCCTGCTGAAGTTCTATCACTTCCTCCCCCAGGTTAGCTACCCTGAGCACATATCTCACAGTTCTTGCCTTCTAGTATTGCTTAGGATACCAGCTTCTGCACTTAGGTTTTCACCAGCACTCCACAGACATGTAGCAGGCCACTTGGAAGGAGTATACTTTTCACCTAAGGCCTGAGTGATCTGGTTTTCACTGCTTTGACATCGGCTTGATGGGCCAAAGATGGCTTTCACTGATGTGAAGCATGTAGTAGGAGATCATATCTGTGAAAGCACTCGCATGCGCTGTAAAGTAAACAGGTTCTTCAAAAATGATTAGAACAGCAAACATTGTCTCTCTGTGTCAGGCCCTGACTAAATGTGAAATGTCACCACAAACACCTCTCTGTTTAAAGAGCAGCCTCTAGGGACTTGTCACAGCACAGTGAGGTTGTCTCAGCAGAAAGCCTCCTGCTGCTACATTTCAGGGTCTGCCTATGAGGTGCACATGCTCTTTGCCCAAGTTCATGCCCTTCTCAGGGTAGCTTACAGAAGGTGACTGAATGAGGTGTGGGTATAAAGGTCCAGACATTTTAGACCAGATATCACTGGTTCTAGAGCTTCCACTCAAGTGGCCAGCACCGATCAAGGCTACGTCAAAACCCGCTTCTCCCTACAGCCTGGTTCTATGCATTCCCTTCCTTTTACAAATGATGATTCCTGATAGACAACATGGGCCCCCACTCTGACTCCACATCTGCTTCCAGAGGACCAAACTTGTGACCCTGAGAATGACCACCGAGCTGTGGGACCTATGACCCATCCAGTTTCTCTGCAACCCAGGAGCGGCCAGGCTGTAGATAAGGACTGCATGGAAAGTCATCCTAATGCCTCAAGCTCTAATTCCCCACAACTCCCAGATATTCAAAATAATGTTTTTGATTCAGTAGAATAAGTACTTGCCTGGCAAGCGCAAGGGTCTGAGTTCAATCACTGGTTCCAAAAAATAAATAAAATATTTTTTATCAGAAAATATCATTATATAACATTGTAGTTATTATTGTATACAGATATTACACTAATTGCTTCACATGAATTTTCCTTTTTAGTCTCCACAAACAATCCTATGGGGGAGGCATTCCTAGTATTCCCATTTTTATCAAGATCTTCTCTAGACTATCTTAAAAAGAGTTCAGACAAGGTGATGGATGGCTATGACAGATCCCTTGCAGCTCTTGGCCTCGTCTTCTACAGCACAGGTTCCCATGGGAAGCTTCGTTCTCATGGCTGGCTGAGGCACACATCCTTTCTGTCTTCTTTCCTTTCTTAATTCTCAGTTTTGCAGATCTGGCAACCCCTGCTCAGGTCCCACCAACAGCTCAGAGGTATTTTCAAAGACTAACCTCTACCCTCAAAAATAAGAAGAGGAAAAGCTCTCAGCCCACATCCTGCATTTAAGCAAAGTTTCCACAGGTGGGCCAACACAGGCAAATGTGTATGCAATGTTTTGTAACAGCTCACAGCAAACCTAGTAGCCTCTAAATTTGGGCTCTTGGGAGGTTACCCATTCATTCATGACCAAAGCACACCAGTGAGGGACATGCAATGAACTCTGGGATGGGGGTCAATGGAAGTACACAAATGAGTGACTCATACATTTACTCTTTTTTAAAATGTATTTTGTACAAAGTCTACAGGGTCTTACTATACAGATCAGACTCATAGTGGTCCTCCTGTTTTCAGCCTCTCAAGCACTTGGATTACAAGCATGCACTGTCAAGCCCAGTCTCATTCGTGGTCTCAGAGCATCCTGGGAGTGGGGCCAGCACAGCTCGCCGGGGATCAAACCCTGGTCGCTAAGCCTGCCTAAGCAGGAGCTTTAGTCTGCTGAGCTATCTGGCTGGTCCTACATTATTCTTGCTGTTGCTCCTTTCACACTGACGTAATGAAGCACAAGACCTGAAAATGTGGCAGGAACCAGGAAACAATCTTGACCTCATATTCCACTTAAGAAGGGAGATTTTTTTTTTTTTTTTTTTTTGAGACAAGGTCTTTCTACACAACTAAAACTGGCCTTGAACTCACTGTGTAGCCCAGGCTGGCCTCACACACGTGGCAATCCTCTTGCCTCAGTCTCTTGAGTGCTGGGACAATAGGTATGTACCACCACAACTTATGGAAGTAAAAAAAAAAATTAAAAGTCTAGTACTAGACAGTTTTATAGCAGTCATTTGTAAGTCTAAGTAAATGGAAGATTTTAGTTTACGGTTGATAATAACTTCTCATGTTCAAAGATTCCCAGGAAAAGTGGATGTTCTGAGGCCCCCTACTGTTTGCCTTCTTCCTTCCTGGTCCTTCTCTAGGCCTTGGTTTATTTAGGTCCTGGGGCTCCTCTCAGGCTCACAGCTTTCACCAGGGAAAGGCCTCTCCTAATTTTCTCTATGTTCTACTCCCACCATAACCCCAAAAGACATTTAGCCTCTGCAAACCTCTCCAGGTCCCAAACACCACATGCTGAGATTAGCTGAAAGAGCCATCACTTTCCCAGGCTTGAGGCACATTAGTAAAAGCCCCTTTCTACTGCACCAAGCTTGGACCTGAGCTAAGCCTCAGAAAACAAGGTAGGAGGTACCAAGCCTCAGGAATGCAAGCATTTTAGGACAAACAGGAAAAATTCATGCTACCCCCATATCTATACAGAGCTTTTCTCTTTTTTCTTTCACCCCTTGGTATTTACAGTTGTTCCCTTGCTGCCTCTTTTTTGTTGTCTATTTCCATAGTGACTATGGCCATGACATCACCCTCTCCCCGCCCATTTCCCAGGCTTCCTGAGATGACCTTGTGCCAAGGAAAGGTTGAGAAATTGTTTGACATAGAACCAGCCCAGGATGCTGGCACAGTATCAACCAGTTGCTGTGCTGCCTGTCAACTAATACTTGACAGTGCTGACTCTCCTGGTTTCCTGCTATGGAAGCTCTGGTGGTTCAGACTGAGAACCCTTCAAAGTACTTCAGGGCTCTGACCCAGGATTACAGTTGAATCCTTGACAGTGCTTCAGTTTCCTACTTGGTTATGACAAAGCTCTCCTTGATTAATTTCTCCTTGTGGCAGAATTGGGTTCTGATTTTCTCCTCAAGCAGATCCCTAAAATATATTTCTGACTCAAACTTGCTTAGTAAATCCAGGAATCCTTTCAGGATTTTCATTGAGTTTGGGGTCAGAGCTCGATTTTTGCCTTCTGGCCCCTGTAAGTAACACTTGATGGGCTGGCATTTAAATTTAGTTTTACGCAAGAAAAGAATATTCTTGTGACCCTACCCATTTGAAAAATCTTAGTTCCCATGACACCTTTGAACTTTCTTCAGTTACACTTGTTGCCCTATCTGTCACAGGATTCCTGGTCCCCACACTGAGACTTTAGGAGGATCTGCCTTCAGTGTGTGCTTCCATTTCTTCTCCACGACCATGTCCAGGCTCTTCCTGGATCCCAGTTCAAAGTTCACTCTGCAGAGGAAGTCAGCTAGCTCCCTGGAAGGGCAATTCCCTGTCACCACAGTCTGCCACTCGCTGCACTCTCATCGTGCTTGTATTTAATTATTTGTTCTGTCATTCTACCTCTGCTATAGCTCTCACCTCTGCTCTCTTTCCATGGCAAGATGCGGGAGCTATAAATGAAAACAGAACCACATAAAAGTGCACTTTTTTTTTGGTACCAGGGATCAAACTCAGGACTTTGCACTTACCAGGCAAGGATTTTTGCCACTGAACTATCTCTCCAGCTCAAAAGAATATTTTCAAAAAATATATACAAAAATATATGTAAGTAAATATAAATATTACACTAAGACAATACAAAATACAAGGTTAAAATTAGGTAAATCTTTAATGAAGTAATTATATAATATAGAGAAAAGCACCTAAAAAGCCAAAATATCAAAAAGATAGATAATCCAATAAAATGGGAAGACAACAGAGAATAGAACTGATGATAAATGTTTTTAAAAGTTGCTTAATTTTTTGTTTAATTCATTTTAATGAGAAAAACTATAAAATAGCAATGAAACAGTTTCAAAACAAGTTAGTAGGATGCTTACAATAATTAATACCATGCATATTGTTGTCTTCATAGCAATTATTCAGAGGACAAGGTGCAGACCTGATATCTTGTCTAAACAATATTAGTACAAACTTTTATTCCCAATGAACTAAGACAAAGTAGCTGTATGTCTATACTAGCTCTCTTGTGTACACATATAGATATTTTTCTTTTTAAAGTTTCTAATACTAGGAGAAAATATCATACCATCTCTTATAAGTAGATTGTAAGTCAGAGACACAGTATGAATCATAAAACAAAAAGTATCCTTAAACAATGTTCAGAAAATTAATTAAATATTAATTAATTAAAATTAAATTAATATTGCAAAACAATATCCCAAAACTCAAATTAAACCATAAGTCCAACTTAGAGGTCAGAATGTTGTGTATCATATGTATGAATCTATAATCAATTCAGAGTATTTGTGCAGTATTTGAATAGGCTAATATATACAAAGATATCAACTGAGAAAAAGTTTTCATGGTAGTAAAGAATTACTAAGAATAAAACATAACATAAATACTGGAATGGCAAATATATGACCAGAACTTCTAATACCTTGGGGATAGGATGTCGCACAAAGTTCTAGCATGTTGTGGACATGGACAGTGTCCATGATGCTTACTGGTGACCAGGTATCACTTGTGGGACTGAGCTACTGCTATTTCCTTGATATCCACCCTGTAGATCCAGACAGAATCATGATCCACAGGATGCAGAAGTCCATTTATAGAATATGCTGATAGACATATTTTGCTGCTGTATATAAAAGAGTAATTAAAAGACTGTTTTTGCATACCTCTTTTTCTCCTGTATTTAATTATTTTCTCTATTTGAAGGATTCTTTCCATTCTCCTTCATGGAGCTGTGGTCATTTAAACTCTTCTCTAGAATATCTTTTAGTAAACTGGAGGGGTTGGCTTTGTCATCATGAAATTCTGTAGTTGTTCTTTGTCCTGGAAGTATTTCACTTCTTCATTGAACTTGAGAGTTTTTCAGGGTATAGCAGTCTGGGCTGGAATTTGTTTTCTTGCAACACTTGAAGTACTTTGCTCCATACTCTTCTTGACTTGATGGTTTGTAAAGAGAAATCTGCCATTATTCTGATGGTTTTCCTTTAAATGTGATCTGTTTCTTTTCTCTAGTGGCTTTTAGTGTACTGTGCCTGTGCTGAAATTCTGAGATCTTTATTATTATATGTCTGGGTGTGATTTTAATTGGGTCGATGTTATTTGGAGTTCTATATGCTTCAGTTACTTAATGTCAAGTTCTTTAGCCATACTTGGGAAGTTTTCAGCTATTACTTCTGCTCATATTCCTTTTATATCATTTGTACCAAGTCCTTCTTTCTCATTGATGCCCATTAGTCTTACGTTGTTCATCTTCGCATTATCTTGCAGATGCTGAATTATTTTTTCTTGCATCCTAGTTGTTACTAAGAGATTTTTTTCTTGCTTATTCACTAGGTGCAATGATGTCTTCATGGTTTGAAAGTCTATTTTCACTTTCATTGAAATGGTTTTGCCAGCTTGTGATTGAAGTTTTAAGTTCTTGTAGAGCACTTTGAGTCTGCTTCATGCATTCTATTTATTTCCTATATTGCTCTTTCAAGGATTTCATTGTTGTTCTATTCTCCTCTATTTTTTTATCAGTGTCTTCTTTAGAAGCACTTAGTGCTTCTTTTACTGTAGATATTATTTCTTTTTTTACTTCAACAATTATTTCTGATCTGATTTCTTCTCTACCTTTCTGCAGTTGTTTCTTTACTTTGGACGTTATTATTTCAGAGATTTCAGGTGTGTGATTTACAATTTCTTCTATGCTATTGTCTCCTGTATTAATTCTGGGTGGGCTCAGGGTCTGAGAGCACATTTTGCTCTTTCTCTTTACCACGCTGTATAGCGCTGCCTTCTGATTTTTGGTGTAGAGCTTTGGTAGAGTTCTTACCTTAGCACTAGGTCTGGATCTACCAAGTTCAAAGTCGTCCAAATGGGTGTGACTTTGATCTGGCTTCTGAGCTTCACTTCTTTCTGCTGCAGCAGGTTCACCTGCTGCACCACTCTGACCAAATGTTCTGCTCCTGGATCAGCTGGGTGGGTCTTATCGCTAGTTTCTCTGCAGGGAGTTTTGTGGCAGTTTTCCACACTGGACATGCTGGTCCTGGTTTCTGGGTTGAATGAGTTTCCACCAGACCCAAGGAAGTCTACCTCACATGCCAGGCCTGGTTGTTGGGTCAAATGAGTTTCTGGCAGGTCCAGGGAGGTCTCAGTCACACGCTGAATCTGGTTGCTGGGTCAAATCTAGTTGTGTAATTTTAATAGAGATTAAAATAAGTACCATTTTAATGCAAAAAATGTAAAAGAAGCCAGACATAGGTGGTTAATGCCTGTAATCCCGGCACTAGGGAGGCAGGAAGATTGTTATGAATATGAGTCAAGCCTGGGCTCCAAAGTGAGCTCAAGAGAGTAAAAGAAGCTAACATCCATTATTTATTAGGGTAAGGGAAACAGGAATGCTCCACACACAACTGGAGGAATATAAGCTGAAGGACATTTTGAGTAGATTAGGAATAGTAAGTGCATGTTTCTTTGTACACATTCATCTCTAAGTCTGTATCATTATCTGTGATTATGACATAGGAATCTTAAATTATCTAACATGGAAAGCTGTAGCCATTGAAAAGGGCAGATGAATTGATGTAGCTATAGTCATTTCACTTAATGATGTACTAAATTCTAAAAAATATAGTTATCTAGTCAATTTTCTAAATTTACACAAAGGAGCCGGGCGTGGTGGCGCACGCCTGTAATCTCAGCACTTGGGAGGCTGAGGCAGGAGGATTGGTGTGAGTTCGAGACCGGCCTGGGCTACAAAAGTGAGCTCAAGGCCGGCCTGAACTGCATAGCGAGACCCTGTCTCAAAAAGACAAAAAAAATAATAAAATAAAATAAAATAAATTTACACAAAGACAGCTGCATTACTACATGGCATACTCCTAAGGGATTGTCATCATATATGTGTCTATCACTGGTTGAATTATCATTATGCAGTACAGGACTATGGTTTTGTTTTTTTTTTTTTTTTTTTACTTTTTTATGTATTTAGTACAAGGTCTATAGGGTCTCACAACACAGATCAAACTTGTAGTGGTTCTCCTGTTTTCAGTCTTACAAGCACTGCAGTTACAGGCATGTGCCACCCGGTTCAGTCTAATTTGCTGTCCCAGTGCACACCAGGAGCGAGGCCAACACAGCATGCCAGGGATGGAATCCCAGTCCTTGCACCTATCTAAGCAGGCACTTTAGTCTACTGAGCTATCTGGCTGGCCCACGACTATGTTTTAATAACATGAAAGGATGAATTGTTAAAGCATCAGGAGAAAGAGAGAGGAAGGGAGAGAAGGAAAGCTAGAAATGATAGTGTTAATAGTAATTTCTTAAAGAATGAGTGTATGCTTTCATTTCATGCTTTATACACTTAAATATTTTGTTTTTAAGGGGTACTGCTGTGATGCATATTTGGTACAGTTAAATTCTTTTAAAATTACTGAATATTTATCTCTCCTACTAAAAGCATAACTCAGTAGAAACGTACAAGCAAATCATATTTGGTGTATATTTGGTTTACTTTACAAAGCATATATTTATACAGTGGACAAAGTAAACATTCCATCAATATCATTTTCAACGGATTTTTTATATCTTATTAAAAGCAATATTGTATTTATTTAAATAGCTGGTATTATATTTAAATATATGTTTACATGTTTTCCTCCTGCTGGTATAAGTATGTGCCTTCTATATCCTCAGCATTTAGATATAGATTTTTTTAAATTTTTTAAAGAATTTTATTTATTTTATTTATTTTTTTTTCTTGTTTCAGAAGATATAGATTTTGCATAAATGTTTGGTGCACTTAGATGCTCATGACCAAAAGCTCTGCTTTCTCCCTGGGCTCCAAACTTGTCACACTCTCTCTTTTCCATAGTGAGCTTTTAGCTTAGAATCTACTAATGTTTCCTGTAACTAGGAAGCAACCAAAGTCTCATAAGGAATGTCCCCAATTTAGGCTTTGATTTAGAATAGACAACAGAGCAGAAGACTTTGCTCAGAATAGAAACTGTCCATAACCTTGACCTGGAAACAGACTTAAGAAGAAAGTCTGTAAACAATTGTCATGAAAGAAAAAAAAAATCTATTTCAGCTCTTCATACACCAACATAATAAGACATACTGTCAGGAAGGAAAAGAGAAATCGTTACTGATATCCTTCAGTGTGCTGTCAGTGGTGCTGACCACCTGATTAAAATACTGAAAGACTTCTCTAGGAGAAAATACCAGCCAGTACACAATTCATAGGCACACTTGTGAAATGCTTCAGTTAGCCTTTCTAGCAGAGCAGGAAATGCCTACTGTCCCAGTTACTTTTGTCTCATTACTAGAACAAAATACATGACACCCAAAATTAAGGAAGGAGAACTGGGAAGATATCTCAGTGACTTGATCACCTGCCTGTCAAACATGAGGTCCTCAGTTCCATCCCTGGTACCAAAAATAAAATTTTTTAAAAAGGTTTATTATTATGGTTTGTGTCTAATTGTCCCCCCAAAGCCTCATGCAGTCATGGGGAGGGGACTTCTGGAGTTTCAGACTTGATCCATGACCCACTGGGATTATGTATTTTAGTACTGATGAGATTATGGTCTGAGTACTGCTGGGAATTATAGATGTGGCCTGAGGTGAATAGGCTAAGGCAGAGAGCTCAATGTAATTTAAAGAGAGACAGACGCGTGCTGTTGCTCTGCTGCTCAGACGCGCTGTTGCTCTCTGCTCTCCTGGTTGGTCAGTTGTCTCTGTTATGATTGTTGCTGTTCTGCCGCCATGAACTGGATGCTCTCTGCCCTGTTCCACTCAGCCTTGGGCCAGCAAAATATCGACTGAAACCTTCAGTAACTGTGAGCTAATAAACCTTTCCTTCCTTCATTTTGAGTGTCAGATATTTGTCCCAGCAATGAGTGAGAAGTAATTAAGATATTTATCTAGCTCACAATTCATGAAGGTTTTGGTCCATACTTAGCTGGCTCCAAGGCAGGGTGGTGCATGGCAGAGGGCAGCAGTTCATGGTGGCTGAAAACAGCAAAAAGCAAAGGGAAGAGCAGGGGCTGTGGCACTAGCAAGTCACTCTCCCCTTTCCATATTTTATTCAGGCTATCCAGCCCAGGGCAGGTGTAGTACTCACACTCATAATCCCGGCATTGGATCATGAATTAAGCACAAATTCTAGAAGCCTGCCTGATGACTGCCTGAGGTGTTGGGGGCACACCTAGACACAAACCACAACACCTACCATAGTTGGAAAGATCTCAATTTAAACTAATAAAAAAAAAAGTGCCAAATTGAACTCAAGAGATTGAGAGTTTAATTTTAGATTCTGATTCTAATGGGAAGTGGAATTTTGGATATATAAGTAGGACTTCTAGGCTACAGTTTTTCTTCTTTCAAAAATAAGGGAATTAAAATTGATAAGTGATATTCAAACTTTCCATTGCTGTTGTTGTTACAGTACTCTTTGTTCAAATAAGTAATGGGCCCAGAGAAGCTCAGTGGGTACAGAACTAGATATAGAACTGCTCTGGTTGTAAAGCAGTAAATTAAACTATCTCAAATAGGAGATTGCTATGTTTGGATCTAGAATGCCCTTGCAAAGGCCTATCTATCGAAGGATTGGTCTTCATCTTGACCCTATTGGAAGATGGGGGTAAGTTTAGAGGTGTAAGCAAATAGGAGCTTTCAGAATGGGATGGACCCGGATCCCTGAAGGGGACTGTGGGATATCAGTCTCTTTCTCTTTGTTTTCCAGATACCATGAGTTGAGCAGTTTATTCCATCATGCTCCAATCATGAAATATTACCTCACCACAGGACCAAAAGCAACAGAGTAAACACTACAAGGACTACAACCTCTAAACTTATGAAACAAAACAAACCTTTCCATTTTGAAGTAGATTACTCAGTGTTTTGTTTATTTTTTACTCGTTGTTGGGACAAAATAGCCAACATTGAAAATTAAGGAAGGAAAAGTTTATTTAGCTCACAGTTAGTGGACGTTTCAGTCCATATTTGGCTCTCTCCAAGGCAGAGTAGCACATGGCAGAGGGCAACAATTCATCGTGGTAGAAAATAGCAAAGAGCAAAGGGTGGAGAAGCAGCTGCGGCTTCTAACAGGCCTCTCTCCCTTCCTTCCATACTGCCTGTGAAAACTAGAGCTCCTCTGAGGAAGTAGAACATGGTACATTCCATCATTCCTCAATCATATAAGTATAGATATAGATATAGATATAGATATAGATAGATCGAGATATAGATATAGATATAGATAGATATATAGATAGATATAGATATATCCTTTAAATGCTGAGTCACCCTAGGGAGGTCCTTCCATGCCTTAGGGTGGGCCCTCCACACCCTAAGGTGTGAAATTGCTGAGTTGATTTAGTTAAGCATGTGACTTTTCAAGTTGACACAATGTATCAACCACTACACTTAGGTATTCTGTTATAGCAACAGAAAGGTAACACAGGAACTATCTGTACTAATATTTTTTATAAGATCTGATCATCTTAGTGGACTATGGTGGTGCATGCTTATAATTCTAGTGCTGGGCAGTCTGAAGTATAAGGACAGAAGCAAGTGAGAGGCCTGCCTGGACTGCATAGTAAGCTTAAGGCCAGCCTGGACTACATAGCGAGATGCTGTCACAAAAAATAAAACACATATGTTCATTTAATCTAATCTATGTTGCCAATTATAAGAAACTGAAGATGTCTGAGATTTTCTTTCCAAACAAAATGAAGTATTCTGAATATTACAACCAGCCCTTTGTTTCCTCAAGTTCTAACTCACAAATGTGATTATGTCAGGATGGAGCTAAACTTTAGCCCAAATGTCCCAATTCCTACACCTCCAGACTGCACTAGGTTAATGACTGCCACCTGAGAACCACTGACCTATCTAGTTCGAAAGTACAAGGCTCTATGTTTTCCTCAAAAAACAAACAAAAAAACCCCTCATTTATTTTCCTATGGAAACACTACCATCTCCATGCAAGACTTCTCCTAAACAAATGAACAGTGCTTTTTAAAAATTTAATTTAATTTGTAAAACATTACATTTATAAGCATAAAAAGCAAAGTGGTGCACACCTGTAATCCCACTACTTGGGAGACTGAGGCAGGAGGATTACCTCAAATTTGAGGCCAGTCTTGGCTACATAGGCAATTCAAGGCCAACCTGAACTACAAAGTGAGACCTTGTCTCAAAAAATTTTTAATAAAATAGAAGAACGAGGTAGCATTTTCACCTACTATACTGGAAACACAACAAAATTGAGTAATATGCAATGTCTCTGGAAGACAGTTTCATGCTAGTTCATCAAAATTGAAAAATTCAAACACCTTTCAATCTATGTCTTCCCATCATCTACATTTACAGATACATTCTTATATTTACAAGGAACAGATATTCTCAAGAATTTCTATTTTAGCATTTTTTATTTATTCATTTGTTTCTTAGAGAATTTGAAACTTGCAAATAATGATACTATATGGCAGACATAGGATTTTTGGATTCTTACACTGAGTAAATAAAACAAATGAGAACTTTAAAATTCATTCAGAACTACATAGGGAATAAAGAGAGAAAGTCAGGACTGTAATAAATGCAGATCACCTGTGTTTTTCTAGGGTTTTGTCTCCTAGCTCCAAATCATTTTCTCTGTATTCCAGCTATGCAGATGTCAGGACTACAACTCTGCAGTTCCTTTTGACAGCTACTTCTGCCTGGCCAACAGAAGGAGAGAGAGAGAGAGAGAGACAGAGACAGAGAGAGAGAGAGAGAGAGAGAGAGAGAGAGAGAGGAGGAGGAGACAGACACAGAGAGACAGAGACAGAAACAGAGAGATAGAGGCGGAGAGGCAGAGAGAGAGAGACACACAGACACAGAGAGAGAGGGGCACAGAGACAGAGAGACAGAGAGACAGGAAGACAGAGATGGAAAAAACCAATGCAAACCTGAAGAAAGCAGACACTCTTTCCCATGTTCTTCATGTTGGCCTCAGTAGTTTCTTCACAGAGAGAATAGCACACCCTTGCAGAACTTCTAAAGTTTAATAATTCCAATGCCTTTCTTCTGTTCGCTCAGTTTCTAGAGCTTTTAGCTTTTCCAACTTAAAGATTTTTTATTGAAATTTTGTTTAAATGACCCCTCAGCCATGGCAGCACACCCCTGTAATCCCAGCCCTTGGGAGACTGAGGCAGAAGGATCACCAAAGCCAGCGTGGGTTACACAGTGAAATCAAGGCTAGCTTGAACTATATAGCAAAACCCTATCTCAAAAAAAAAAAAAAAAAAATCCTAAACAGGGGCCAAGTCATTCCAGACCTGAGGACAGACATATAAACTAGTGGAACAGAATTGAGATTCCAGAAAATAATCAAAACATGGGTAGCTAATTGATTGTTGACAGGGGTGAAGGTACCATTAAGTGGGAAAAGAATGGTCTCCACAACAAATCATGCTGAGACAAAGGGATGCACCTTGAGAAAAATAAAGTCCAGAGTGGAGAGAAATATGTATTTTTCCATGAACTCTGCTCCCCAAGACTATAGTTTAGTGAGGAAACGGATATAAAGAATTAAAATTCAAGGCAAAAACAGTAAGTACCAGGAAAGGAGAATTTCTTGGAAGCTAAGAGGAAGGAGAGTTGGATTTTGCTGATCCTGACAAATTATCCCAATGCTGCCTTCTGGGGCTGTCCCCTCAGCTGTGTGGCATCTCTTATGATGTAGTGTGACCATCTTCAAAAGCAAAGAACAAAGTATCCTAGGCCAGTTCATCTCCTTGACGCCACAATAGACTTGTCTGGGTTACTTTTACAGATAGCATGCTGAGAGCCAGTGTAGTCACCCCCGCTGTAGTCCAAGCTCTGTGCGAGGCTGAAGCAAGAGCTGGAGGTCAGCTTGGGGAGCAGAGTGAGTCTTCTGTATGTGGAGGTGTTTTACTTATCAATAATATGCCTTTTGTACACAAAGTTCTAGTTTTACTAGAACATTTCTGTTGAGAAGTTACAAGAATCCAGGCACAGTGGTGCCTATAATCATGGCACTGAAAAGGCTGAGGCAGGAGGATGGCGGCTAGTCCAAAGCCAGCCTGAACTACACAGCAAGGATCTCCTAAGTACTTCAAAATGTTATTTCCAAGAACAAGAATATTCCATTTCATGACCACTGTTCAGTCTCAAGAATCTGGAAGTGATGCTGACATAGTACTATTCCTAAGTTGAGAGCTCACATTCAATTTTTTTTCCAAATGTCCCAGTGTTGTCCTTTCTAGCAAATTTTTCTAATCCAGAAGCACACATCGCACTTAATGATTACACCTCTTCAACCACATGGTATCTGAGGCAGCTTCTGTACCTTCTTGACCTTACTTCACCTTTGCAATTGGGACAAGACTGTAAAAGTCCCCAGTCTGAAAATTGGGTACTGTTTCCTTGGGGTTCCATCAGTTTCTCCATTTTTGTTGGTTATACAACTAAGAAATTTATGTCCTCTTGGAGCCCCAGATCAGGAGTTTCATGCAGTCAGCTTGTTCCATTATTGCTGCTAACACACTCACAGTGGCATTCCCAGGTTTGTACAAACATAACTAAATTCCCTGCTTCCTGCTGTCTTCAGACACTGGCAAGACTGAGAGTAGGCTGAGAAGAACCAAGGGCTTCATATACCTAAGGATATGAATGCATTAATTCAGGCCAGTGGGAAGATGCTAGTGTGCTTTTCAATACACATTGTGTCTTAGTTACTCTTCTCTCATTGCTGGAACACTCGACACTCAAAATGAAGGAAGGAAAAAAAAAGGGAAAAAATGAAGGAAGGAAAGGTTTATTTAGCTCACAGTTACTGGAGGTTTCAGTCCATATTCTGCTGGCTCCAAGGCTGAGTGGTACATGGCAGAGAGCAGCAGTTCATGGCAGCAAGGCAGCAACAATGGCGACAGAGGCAGCCAACCAAACAGGGCAGCAGAGAAACAGCATTAGTCTGTCTCTCTGTCTCTCTTTATAGTACATTCAGGCTCTGCACCTCAGCCTATCCACCTTAGGCTACACTCATAATCCCAGAAGTACTCAGACCATAATCCTATCAGTATTAAAACACATAATCCCAGTGACTCATGAGTCAAGTCTCAATCTACAGAAGTCCCTGCCCCATGACTGCATGAGGCTTTGGGAGGGACAACTAGACATGAACCATAACACATTGTCACCTGGAAGCCTGGTATGGTAGTGCAAGCCTGTGATCCCAGTGCTCAGGAGGCTGAGGCAGGAGGATACCCTGGGCAGTTCAAGGCTAGCCTGAGCTACATAGCAAAGCCCTGTCTTTTAAAAAGAAGGAAGAGGAGAAGCAGAAGAAGAGGAGGAGGAAGAAAAGCAATAGGCATGTGTAGATTATGTTGTACAAAACATCCCTGGCGCTTGGGGCAGAGAACGCCAGTGAGGATGATTGTGACAGTCTCCTACCTGGTCCCTTTTCTCCCTTCTTGTCCCTTTTAATTGGTCTGAACATAAAAACCCCAGTGGACCTTTATTGAAGTTTCGTTAAGCCATGTCCCCCATTGCACTCAGACCTTAGCATTGTTTTATATAATCTAAATTTTTAGCACAAGGTATGGTTAAGTCACACAATTAAATACAATGAAGCCAGGGCTGGGAAGATAACTCAGTGTCTAAGCACAGCCTGGCAAGGGCAAAAACCTAAGTTTGATTCCCAGTACAACATGCAGTGCTGGTCCCAGAACCCCAGGCATGCCATGCCAGCCACTGAAACTGGGCATGTTGGCACACACCTGCAATCCCAGTGCTGGATAGGCTGGGACAGGAGGAACACTGTGAGTTGAAGCTGTATATGAGACCATGTACCAAATAAATACAATATTAAAGAAATATAATGAAGTCAGTAAAAAAATAGAGAGATGGGTGCAGATTGTTCCTGTGAGCCTACTACTCTGAGAGGACACCTCTTCCTGCACCTGTCATTTTTCTGCTGACTTGAATAATGCAGGTTCCATGGTCACAGTAAGTTACAAACTCGTCCTCACTTATGTGCTAGCCCCAGGTATTAATGAACACTGCAGGTGTGATGGAACATTAAGTCTTCCTCGGCTGTCTCTCTTCTTGCAACCATCTCTCTTCTCTCTTTCCTTGCTTTACCCTTTCATGCCTCATCTTCTATCTTGCCTATGACTTCAGATCCAATTTTAGTCAAAGCAAGAGGATAGAGAGGAGTAGTGAAAAAAGGTATATTTCTTGATTAACTTGTGTGACCCAAGGAGGACTTCCTGGCTCCTGGATCTGGAAGATTCTGGTGTTGCCTTTTAGGAGTTTTGTCTATATTATATAATCATCTTTTCATATACATCACAAATTTTCCTGATATTAAGCTTCCACCTTGTGTTTACTATCTTTGTGAAATATTTAAAAATATACTTTTGTGAAGTCTAATTGGTCCATCTGCATCTACAGCTGCTGTATCTTGTGAGGCAAAAAGGACAGAGGTGATAGCCACATAAAAGCAGGCAACTAAAGAAGACACTAGCAGGAGCTTGCTCTCTTGGGGATATTTGCAGGTCCCTTACTGTCATCTTCCCTCACATGTACACTGACTCATTACCTGCAGTATATTTTATTTAAATCACTGCATCAGCCCCCTGTTTGTGGTACCCCTCCAAAGAGCAGATATTTTTTCTAATAGAATTGGGCAGGATTTAAAATAGGTACAGGGCATTTTTCTTTCCCACCTGCCTGACACCTGACAAGTGGAAATGGATGCCAAAAGTTCAACACCTAGGAGAAGGGTCTTGGGAGTAACAAGGTAACAGAAACTGGAAAATTGAGAGGCTGAAAGACATAGACTCCGCTACACAAAGACGTTGGAAAACTAGTTAGCAACTAGATGTACTTTGAAAGTCTAAATGTTTGAAGCAGATAGAGTTTTATTCTCACAAGTTAGTGGAGCATTGTCAAAAAACATTTGTGGAGTTGGCTTTTCTTAGTAATGTTACTGTTTTATGTTTCACATAGTTGTTATGCTTAGGAATTGTATCATCAACTTAGGAGCCAGAAAAAAAAAAAAAAAAACACAAAACTTAGGAGCCAGATACACAAACAATACATTACAGCACAATATGAAGATGGGAGTTTGAATGTGCTTTGAACAGGAGTCAGCTGAACCCAGCTGTGGATAAATGATGCTGAAATGTGTCATTGTCATTTAGAGGTGCCAGGTGAAGAGCAGCTTCTGAGTGGGACCAGCAGGAATGGAAGATGTGTTCAATTAAATGACCAGGAGGAAGCAGTCACCATGTGCAGAAGTTGATGAATGGAGAAATGAAGAAAACAGACCATGAATGACTGAGACATGAGTCCTGGAGGCTGGCAGATGTCATAAAGTGACGGAGCCAAAGTATCAGCCTTTCCTTCTCTAAGGACAGGTCCTTAAAGGTGACACGAAATGAAAAGGTCTATCCAGGGCATGTTCACAGCAGTTCTCTTCTAGTTTGTAAATTTTGGCATTGCTTAAGGCTTGGTTTTAGTCTCTAGAAGTTTCATGAGGCAAATTTGTACGGGCTAGCCTCCGGAATCTCCTGGGCTTCTTGCTTCCTTCCAGGAACCGGGTTGTTGAGGCACCACAGCATAAAAGGTACCAAGCATGGACATTCCCAGGGAAGCTGGCAGAGAATACAGAAGCTACTATCATGGATCAGAAGTCTCTCTGAGTGGGAGAATGTGGGACTGATACTTTAGCAGGAAAGATGGTGAGGAGAGATGAGGCACTGCAGACTTATGAAGAGCTCTTGACCTTGCCTAGGGTCTCAGTCTCTTCACCTCAGGTTAATGCAACAGTCTGACTTTTTCTATGTGGTCCAGAAGGCAGCAGTGGCCAGAGTTTGTGAGCTGTCAGACAGTTCTCAGTTTACACAGAGGTGCCTCTTGTCCACACTGGAAGTGCAGCTCAGGACCAGAAAGATGCTGGCACAGAGCAGGCGGTTTAATAAAACTGTATTGTATAAATGAATGAGCAAATGAATTCCTATCTTTGAAAATGTGTCTGCATAGGATTATAGAAACACCAGGGGACCCAAGATCTGGAGGCTTTGAGGCCCTGTATAGACATCAGCATCTGTAGTGAGACAGCTTAGAGAAATGTGACTGTATCTTGCATATGCCTGTACCCACATACTCACTGCCACTATGTGGGACAGATGAACCAGGTTTCGCTCAGTGGCTCTTTCTGTCCCTCTCTTATATATCTAGTTGTCTTGATGCTTCTATAGGGTGTTGAGCAGTTAATAAACAGTACTGTCTAGTCTCCTGGGTTAAGGTCCTACATTTGTGATATTTGGTTTCCATCTCTGCTATATGCTTTTTCTAATGATTATTCTAATTCTGATTCTGAAACTAGTGTATTTAGGACTTGAATTTTTGTCCTGTGTGCCTTTGTGTGTCCATGGTTTTCATTGTCTCTTTCTCCCCTAGACCCTTTTCTTACACACACTTTACTGCATGCACATACATAAATATATACACACAAGTGTACATAATGTATGCATCAGCTGTTTCTCAACTTCTCTGTGTTGGCCATCTATCCATCTGTACACATTGAATTTCAGTGTGTTGTGGGTGTTTTACACATTTATGATATTTCTATCCCTCAGACTCCTCATAGGGGACCATTTTATGGAAAAATCCAAAAATTTATAAGAAAACAATAGCAGAATAATGATAGTTAATGAACTGTGCATTGTTATCTTCAAAGTATAAACCAAAATGATTCTTACAAAAAAGAAACAAATAGATAATAACATAACTTTTTCTTCTCAATGAACTAAGATAAACCAGTAGGATGGACTCTGACCTGGGACTTGAGCACAAATCTCCAGACACTAAATCCACTCCACTGCTGCATGTTTCACCAAGGATAAAAGATGCTGAGGAAACCCAAAACTAGATGGGGTAGGTAGAAATTAAGATATATTTTATTTGGAAACTATTACACCAGGAAAAAAAAAAAGAAACTATTACACTAGGAGAAAAGAGGCTTCAGTATAACATTTTTAACATTAGATTTAATTAATACTATAACAAAGGAACGTCAGCTTAGGTAGACACAGCGGCCAGGGCTCGATCCCCAGCATGCCATGCTGGCCCTGCCTGGGAGGGGCACTAAGATGATGCTTGAGACTGGGCATGGTGGAGCGTGCCAGTAATGCCAGTTCTTGGAAAGCTGAACACAGACAGGTCACTATGAGTCCAATCTATGTAGTAAGACCCTGCAGACCCTAACTAAAATACTAAATAAATAAATACATAAATATGAAAAACTAATGCAACAAAGGAAAATGAGGATTTATAGTCAAAGATCAGATAGGTAGCCAAAAAGCTGTAAAGATGAAACATTAGGGAGGTGTTGGTGGGGCAGTTCCTTGCTGAACTGATACAACAAAATTCTTGCTAAGGGGAGGTCATGTGATTAGCTATCACCAGGGAGGTTGATCAAATCCAAAGGTGAATTTCTTACAATAGCAGAGCTCTCCCTAAAACTAGATTCTGCAAAGCTGGACAAAGCTCTAAGTTCAATCCATAGTACAAAAAAAAAAAAAAAAGTCATATAGCTGAAGTCAGAACTGAGTTAAATTCACCATGAGTACTAGTCAATCCTGATTGGGTTTCCATGGCAATGGTACTTTAGGATTCTGAAGTTCTCTTATTTTTCACTAAGTGCTTATTATACATCAGATATAAGATAATGACTCAGAGGAACCAGTTTAATTTGGTCGAGCAGAGGATCTTTGCCAGACTCAGCTCCATTGCCCTGCATGAAGGTCTGCAGAGACCCCAGCTTTCCAATACTTCACCTAATCAAAGTTCTGGCCTAAAAATTCTTTACTCTCCTATCATGTCCCAAAAAGGAAAGGGGTTGAAGAGACAAAGTGTGAATGGATACTGTGGAAAGGAAAACTATTTCAGGATTTCTCTGACTGACATATTGTGCAAGGGCTATTACTTGCTCTTTCCAAAAACATCTGCATGGGTTCTACTCGGCTTCGGCCCACCACTGCTGCTTCTGCATCATGGATGCAGTATGCTGACTCTCTGAGGAGCCACGACTTTGGTGGATTGGAGGCAAGCTGGCTCTAGCCAGATCTGAAAGACAGCACTTACTGCACTGTCCTGATTTACATAAGCCAGACATTATGGTTTCCTTGCTGGCTTTAACGAGAGTCCATGGCAACATCGGGAGAGAAAAAGGAAGAGACTGGAATGACGTGGTGGAAGAAACTGCCCCTGCCTTTCAGGAGACCTCACTGGCAGAAGAGAAAGATTCTATTTTCTAGGCAGCAGAAACAGAGTAGCTAGCATCAAAAAGGAAATCAACTAAGAAGCTCAGGCCTCCAAAATGCAAAGACTCAATCCAAAAATGGGCATCTGAGATAAATACAAACTTTACAAATGAAAAGATACAAATGGCCAATAAGTAAATGAAAAAAATGCTCAACATCATTGGTCATTTAAGAGGCAAATTAAAACAATGCTGAGATACCATCTTATACCAGAAAAATGGCTATCATTAAGTAGTCAATCAATAACAAATGCTGGAGAGGCTATAGGAAAAAGAAACCCTTCTCGACTGTTGTGGGGAGTGCAGACTGATACAACTATTATGGAAATCAGTAGGGAGATTCCTCAAAGAGCTAGGATTGGAGCTCCCATTCAAGCTAGCTATTCCCTTCTTACATATTTTGCCAAAAGAACTAAAATCATCATACCACAGCCACATATATTCACCCAAATTTATAGCAGCACAATTTGTCACATATAAATCTTGAAAACAACCCAAACGCCCATCAACTGAGGAAAGGATAAAAAAGAAAGATATAGTAGTTTTACACAATGGAGTATTATTCAGTTACAAAACATAAATTTGAGGCTTTTGTAGGTAAATCAAATCAGCTAAAACCTATTATGTGAAATAAATCCAATCCACATAAGCAAACATCATATCTTCTCGCTAGTGTGAGAATCTGAAAACCTAAAAGGTACAACAGATGCTGCAAAAGGGAAAGAAACTGTTCAATAGGAAAGAAAAACTGAGATGAGAAAAAAAGGCAAATGAAAGAAGGGAAAAATATATTTAGGTATCTATGTGGAATAGTTTGAATAATTGTATTATTCATTTCTGCTGGTCCTTTGAAGGGAGCAGTTAATGCTTAATTTTTTAACTCTGATTTCTTTTTCTTCCTCTTTGAATTTCTTATAACTTCTTTGTTATTGTTTTGCTTTAATATTTTTAAGCAAATCTTACATGTCTCTCTCAGATAGCCTGAGCAGCTAATTTAAAGGTAGCATCATGTAATACAGAAACCATTGTTGAATTCCTATTACTTTGTTTAGTGAAATCTTGTCTTATTTCTAATGCTGTTTTTCATCTATCTCTATTTTGTATTCCTTTAAATACAGTATAATCAACTGATAATAAATTTTGGTGGGACTATGGAGCAAAAGGAACTGTTCCTCCACTGTTGGGGGTAGTACAGATTGGTACAACTACTGTGGAAATCAACGTGGAGATTCCTCAGAAAACTAGGATTAGAGGTTCCATCTGAGCTAGCTATTCCCCATCTAGGTATTATCTCAGAAAAACTGAAAACATCATACCACAGTGTTACATGTGCACCCATGTTATAGCAGTGCATTTGTCATAGCCAAATCTTGGAAGCAACCTAAATGCCCATCAACTGAGGAATGAATAAAAAAAAAAAAAAGATGTGGTATTTTTACGCAATGCAGTATCACTATAGTAACTATGTTGGATAAGCTTGAGGCCTTTATAGGTAAATGGATGCAACTTGAGATCTGTTGTGGGCTTTGAACTCATGGTGATTTTCCTGCTTCAGTCATAAGTCAAATAAATCACACGCATTTATAAACATTGTGTAGTCTCCACAGTGTAAGAAACGAAAAGAGTAAATAAGGTATAATAGATTGTGAAAGACAAAAAGGCTGCTCAAAAGAACAAAGAGGGGACTGGGGAAATAGCTCAGTGGAATAAGTGCTTGCCTCGCAAGTGCAACATCCTGAGTTTGATTCCCAGTATCATCAAGATTAAAAAAAGGAAAAAAATGGAATGTGAAAATGAGAAAATAAGGAAGGAAAATTAAAAATTAATTAAATTTAATTAAAAATTTAGTTAAAAGATTTAAAAATATATATTTCCACAAGATAGCTAAGACAATTGTACTGGTAATTTCTATTAGTTCATTAAATGGAAAAATTAGTGTTCATATAGACTGTTCAGATTTGCATTCTTATGTTTTGTAATCTGAGGAACTACTTTGAAGATAACAACTTACAATATAATCATTATGTTGTGAATTTCCTATAATCTTGTTTTGAAATTCTGTACTGTTTTTATTGTTTTTTTCTTCAAAAGAAATACACACATGCATATACAAAATAGAATAGATATGCAGTTACTTTCTCTTAGTTCAGTGAGAAGACTTGTACTAATAGTTTTTAGACAAGATATCATGTCTACATCTTATACTTTCAATAACTACTATGAAGAAGACAATATGCAATGTATTGACTATTGTACTAAAAGTGTTTATACACGATCTATCAAGTCTGTATCTGGCACTCTGAACAAATACCATCAAGAAAACAATATGCAATGTATTAAGTATTGTAACTGTCCTACTAACGTGTTTTGAAACTGTCTCATTGCTATTTGTTTCTCATTAAAATTAATAAAAAAGCAAAAAGAAAACAAAATAGCACTAAAACAAAAAATTCAAACCAAGAAAAATATTTTATCTTGCACACTTCTAAGCACTCACATGTAAAGTTACAAAGCTGAGGGCTGAATGTGTGGCTCAGTGGTAGAGCACATGTTTAGCATGCGTGAGACCCTAGAGTAAATCTACAGCTTACCAAATTTACCTTACCAAAGGTCAGTGCTTTCAGAACACAGACAAGCTCGTGACACTGACTTGAGTCCAGGAGTGCTTCGTGGAGAAAATGAAATAAGATGAATTCTAAAGAAGTGGGCAGATAGAGCTAGCCAGGAGCTGGGATAGATAGAGGGGAGTTAGGGGCTGTTCTAGTTATTAATTTAAGCAAGTGAAGGGATAAAAAAAATGTCTTTTAGTGAGACAGGGAAGAGAGGAGCAGCACACAATTTGTCATGATTGGGGAACTTTCTGAATTTGAGGAACCTACGGGACTTTCCCTGCCTTGGAAACATACAGAGGGCCATTAAGTGGCTGAATATGTGGATTTGGATGACAGGAGGTCAGTCAGTATTATGCAAATATAGTTTTGAAAATCATCACCATCAAAATGGTATTTGGGCTGGGTGTGGTGGTGTGTGCTGGAAGCTGAAGCAGGAAGGTCACCATGAGTTCAAAGCCAGCCTGGGCTGCATAATGAAAGCCTGTCTCAAAACAGAACGGTACTTGAAGCCAAAGTATACAATGAGAAATAAAGAGCCCACAACAGATCTTAAGGGCCTTCTACATCTAGGATTGTGCAGAGGATTAAAGCAGCAACAAGGCACAATAACAGGAGTGGAAAGAATCCACAGGAGTGAGCATAATCACAGGTAGAGTTTTCATTTAGACCACTGCGTAGGGACATCTCCATCTCATGGAGAATTTAGCTTGATTATTTATTTTTTTACTCCAAGTCATTATAACTTTGACAATTTGATATTTGTTTATATAGTTGACTTTTATTTTCTGCTTTGTTGAAGTACATATGAGTGTGGCTCATCCAAGAAAAATAAGCAATCCGAAAGCATTCATGAATGGAGGTACCACTGAATTAGATCTTAAGAACAATACTGTGAGATAAGTACAGTATTTAGGCAGTGTTACTATAATTCCATTTTGCAAATAAATAAGTGGAAAGATTTATTGGTCAGTAATGGGGTCTGATCTGGAACTGAAAATATTTTCTGATTTCTAGCCTTTTGTGATTGGTGCTAATGAGGCCTTACCATAGTGTGCCCCTTCTGTAGGATGTGTTAGGTTAGTTATGTCATATGTCATTGTCTATTACCTGGAATAAAGATTCTAAGGTTTCTCCCAGGTCCTTAATAACTAACATGTTAGCTATCACATTCAGTTTCCATAACAGCCTATTACTGACTCCTTTATTTGCCTTGCCCTACAGGTCTGCTGATCCCTACAAGAAGCCAGGATCACAAGGCTCTTTATGTAGTCAAGGAAAACTAGCCCTGAGCTACAGTGGTGTGGAGAATAAGGAGTCTAAGGTAGGTAGGCAAAAGGCTTGAGGACAGCATGCTTCTTTAAGTGGGGAATGTGAACTTGCACTAAGATGCCAGAGCTTCTGGGTCCCAGAGTCAGGATGGTGTGCAACGACTTGCAGCCTAAGTCTGGTAGCAATTCATAGCCATAGCTGTATGCACCTGTGAGACAGGCAAGAGAGGTGGAAAAGATGCAGGAAAGCTTGAAACTAAGTGGGAAAGCAATGAGTAGAAAGAAGAGGGGAAAAAAATAAGGACGCATTATTGCCCACACAGAGTGGTTTTCTTCCTTGTGGGCTCTCAGGACAAAGCCTTCAATCTTTCTCATAATTACCTTTCCAGGAGGCTCCAGATTTCTACCTATCCATGCTTAGACACACTTGTTTCCCTTCCAGACCTAGGAAAGGAGGAGGCAAGTGTGTGAGTAATTGCCTGGAAAGTTCGCCTAGACTCTGAGAAAGTCAGACCTGGGGTGTAGGGACACTGAGTGATGGTCAGTAGTGAGTGGGTATCCTTCCTTTCCTCGGTCCCTTTCCTTCTAACTCCACAAAAATAAAGAAATAAATCTGATTCTGCATTTCACTCTCAAGTCCTCATCTGAACCTGATTTGTTCGCAATCATTTAAAGTCTCATTTCTGTATGTTACCTCCTGCTTACTGGAGGAGCTCTGATCTTAACTATCTTATTTTTTAATTTTTATTACTTTTAATAAGAAATAACATTGAGACAGTTTCAAAACACATTAGCACAACCACAATAATTGATACAATGCATATTGTTGTCTTCACAGTAGTTGTTCAGAGTACAAGATGCAGACATGATAACTTTTCTAAACACTACTGGTATAAATTTTTCTTCTCATTGAACTAGGAGAAAGTAGTTGTATACATAGAGCAATATTGCATGATAGTAGTAGGTTATTGACAGAACTGGCAATGTCAGAAACTGCTGACTTGAGCCTTTTACAGCTAGGCATATTAATCTAACTTTACTTTTTATGCCTCATGGATATCATGTACAGTTGGTTTTTTTTTTTTTTCTGTCTTTTTGAGACAGGGTCTCGCTATGCAGTTGAGGCTGGGGCTGTGCTCACTTTTGTAGCCCAAGCTGGTCTCGAACTCACACCAATCCTCTTGTCTCAGCCTCCTGAGTGCTGGGATTACAGGTGTGCGCCACCACGCCCGGCCATGTAGTTTTTTATAGAACTGTTGTCAGTGTCAGCCATCTGGATGAGTCAAGGCTATTGCTTGACCAGTTTGCTTTCTGTAAAAGCCTGAGACAAACTTTTGCTTCTAGGTGACTCTCTTTAGGCACACTGTACACCGTTGATCCCTTTCCTCTGTGGTCCTATGATCTCCTTGAACAGGAAATTTGGGATACCACTGAAATATAGGATGCTATAGTACAGGTTCTCTTATGTCCTGAGTCCTCACTGACCTTGAAGGGCCAGGGCCAACATATTGGCTATCCTTGTAGCCTTTCTTTTTCTCTAATTTTTGGTCTGTGAACTTAGGTTCTCAACCCTCCAGAAGAGAAGCTTAGTGATATTATTATTCTATTACATGGGTACTTGAGCTTATCATCACTGTCTTTCTAAATATTAGGTGCTTAGATTTATAGAACCGGTATTTTCCTTCAATCATTTATATTTTAATAAATCCCTATAGAATGTGATTTTTAAAAACTGTTACTTTTTTTTACACAGAAATTTAAAAATCTAAGCATATGCAAAATTGTAGCAGGTCAATCCTATAGCATATTACCTTGTCTCCTTTTCTCTTTAATTGCCCTTTTTTGTTTTGTTTTAAAACAAACATTTACTTGAGAGAGTATAGCAATAATTGAAATTACATTAGAAGCAGTACAGATCTAGAAGACCAAAATGGCAAGCATACTAAGCATGATTTTAGCCTTACATGTTGCTACTCTGTGTCAAAAACCTGTTGGAGAATCTTAGGGCCCTTGTCTAATCCACACTATGTACATAAGTGCATGGATTTTCCCCTTCCAAATTTCCTAACTTTTCAGCTTGCTGTGTCTTTGTTGTTTAATCCTTAAGTTCTTGGTTTCCAGTCAGCAGTGTTATGCCTTTCCCTTTTTATTTTTTCTTTTGTGTTCTTGCACTAGGGAGACCATACAATATTTACACATGTAGTTCTGGTTTATTTCACTTATGAGTATATGTTTAAGATACATCCACTTATATATGAAGTCTTCTAGTTTATCATTCTTTATACTTGAATAATATTCCATTGTATAAAAACACCACATCTTTTTTCAATGAATCTTCAGATGATGGGCATTTTGGTTGTTTGCATGATTTGGCTATCACAAATTGTGCTGCTATGAACGTAGGTGGACAAACATTACTATGATATGATGTTACCTAGCTCTGCTAGGAAAATTCCCAGTAGGGGGATAGCTGGATTTAATGGAATTTTCACTTCTAATTTTTTAAGGAGTCTCCACACTGCTTTCCATAATGGTTACACCAGTCTGCATTCCCATCAGCAGTGGAGAAGTGTTTCTTTCTCCCCACAGCCCCTCCAACATTTGTTGTTGGTTGATTTCTTTATGATAGCCATTCTTTCTGGGGTGAGATGGTAACTAAGTGTTGTTTTAATTTGCATTTCATGGATGGCTAGTGATGTGGAGCATTTATTCATGTATTTGTAGGCTTATAGTATTTCTTCCTCTGAGAAATATATGCTCATCTCGGATGTCCATTTCTGGATTGGGTCTTTGAATTTTGGGACCTTAATAGTTTTTAGATTTTTTATAAATTCTAGATATAAGATCTTTGTCTGAATACTTATTAATTAATTTTTTTCAAATTTTGTGGGTTGTCTTTTCACTGTGCTGGTAATTTCTTTTGACGTGCAAAATCTTCTCAGCAAGAGGAGGTCCAAGTTGTTGATTCTTTCAATTGTTAAATGTGGATTTTGATTTTTGTCCATGAACTCTTTGCCTACCCCGATATCTTCAAGATTTCCTCCTACTTTCTATTCCAGGAGATTTAGTGTTTCTGTTTTAATATAGATCTTTAATCCATTTTAACTTTACTTTAGTGCATGGTGATAGACTTGGGTCTAGTTTTAGTTTTCCACACGTGGAGAGCCAGTTTTTCCAGCACCATTTGTTAAAGAGGCTATCTTTCTTCCAATAAAGATGTTTGACCCATTTGTCAAAGATAAGGTTGCTGAGTGTGTTTGTATTTGCTTCTGAATCTTCTAATTTATACCGTTTGTCCTCAGGTCTTTTTTTTTTTCCAATGCCATGCTGATTTTATCACTGTGGCTTCATAGTATAATTTCAGGTCAGGAATCATAATGCCTCCTGCCTTACCTTCGGTGTCCAGGATTGTCATTGCTATTCTAGGTATTTTCTGTTTACAAATAAATTTTGGGCATGACTTCTCCAGTATAATACTTGTCTCCATGAATGATTTTGGGAGGGTTGCTTCCTTTTCAGTTTCATTGAAGAGCTTCACGAATATTGGGATTATATCTTCTGTAAATTTCTTGTAGAACTCAATGATGAATCAATCAGGACCTGGACTTTTCTTTGTTGGAAGGTTTTTTGTTACATTTTGTGTTTCATTAGATGTTATAGGGTTGTTCAGCATTCTTATATTTTCTTAATTCATTTTTGGTAATTTGTACCTTTCTAGGAATCTGTCCATTTCATCTGTGTCTTCAATTCTTTGAGAGGAAAATTCTCAAAGTAGCTGTGAATGACCTCCTGAATCTCCATTGGATTTGTAGTAATTTCATGCTTTTCATTCCTTATTGCTTGAATTTGAGTCCTTTCTTTCCTCTTTGATAAGGTTATCTAGGTGCTTATCAAATTAATTTGTCAAAAACCAGAATTTTGATTCATTCTTTTGTATTGTTTTCTTTGTCTAAATTGAATTAACTTCAGCTTTAATCTTTATAATTTCCTCGCGTCTTTGGGTTTTGGGTTTGGTTTGCTCTTCCTTTTCTAGGTAGAGCATTAGAGTATTTATCTGTTCCTGTTCAGTTTTCTTAACGTGTGAGTGCAGAGCTATAATTTTCCCTCTAAGAACTGCTTTAATTGCATTCCATAAATTCTGATAAGTTGTGTTTGAATTTTCCTTAAATTGTAGATATTGAAAAAATTATAGATATTTCTTAATTTCTCATTTAATTTCATTTGTATCCCATTGGTTGTTAAGCATGGTGCTGTTTATTTTCCATGTGTTTATGGGGTTCTTGTGGTTTCTTTTGTCATTTATTTCTGGTTTCATTGCACTGTGGTCAGATAATATGCATGGGATAATTTCTGTTTTCTTGCATGTACATAAGAATGACCTATGGACTAGTATGTGGTCTGTTTTAGAAAATGTCCCATGAGCAGCTGAAAAACTGTATTCAGAAGTGTCTGGGTGGCACACTCTGTACATGTCCACCAAGTCCATTCATTCCAAGTACTGATTCAGTTGTGTTTTTTCTTTGCTAACTTTTTGTCTGCTTGACCTATCTTTTTGGGATACAGGGGTGTTAAGGTCTCCTCTGAGGACTGTTGTATTGGATATGAGTTTTTATGTCCATTAATATTTTTTCTTATATAGCTGGGTGCTCCCATGTACTGTGCATACATATTTATATGTGTTATCTCTTCCTCTTGAATTTTTTCCCTAACCAGAATGAGGTAGCCATCTTTATCTCATTTGATCATTCTTGGTTTGAATTTGAGACTATTTGAAAGTAGTATTGTTATCCCTGCTTTTTTCTGAGGTGCTGGGGCCTGTAGAATTGTTTTCCATCCTTTGACTTTAAATCTATGAATTTCTTTATGAGTTAAGTGTATTTCTTCTATATAGCATATTATTGAGCTTTACTTCTTAAATTAATCTACCATGCCAGTCTATTTCTTTTAATTTGTGAATTGAGGCCATTTACATTAATGGTTATAATTGAGATGTATTGATTTATGCTTGCCATGTTATTTACCTGCTGTTGGTTACCCATTTATCCCATGTGTTTGACTGCCCTGTTGGGTCAGTTCTTTTCATTCTTATTTGTAAGATTCTTGTCATTTTGAGCCCTCTCTAGAATATCTTTTAGTAATCTGTGTAGGGTTGGCTTTGACATCATGAAATTTTTTAGCTGTTCTTTGTCATGGAACTATTTTACTTCTCCATCAAACTTGAGAGTTTTGCAGGGTATAGCAGTCTGGGATGGAATTTGTTTTCATGAAAGACTTGAAGAACTCTGCTTCAGGTGCTCCTGGACGTCATGGTATGTGAATAGAAATCTACTATTAATCTGATGAGTTTTCCTTTTTCTAATTTTTTTGAGTTTTCCTTTAAATGTGATCTGCTTCTTTTCTCTAGCAGCTTTTAGTATATTACTCTTCTGCTGTATTTCTGGCATCTTGACTCATATGTCTGGGTGTGTTTTTAATTGAGTTGTTATTTGGAGTTCTATATGCATCAATCACTTGACTGCCAAATTGTTTCCCTATATTTGTGAAGTTTGCTGCTAATACTTCTGCCCATATTCTTTTTATATCATTTGTATTAACTCCTTTCTCATTGGTGCCAATTAATCTCATGTTGTTCATCTTTGCATTATCTTGTAGATGTTGAATGATATTTTCCTGCATCCTAGTTGTTTTTAAGAGATCCTTTCTTACCTGTTCACTAGCAGCAACAGTGTCTTCAAGATCTGAAGCTCTATCTTCACTTTTACTCAAATGGCATTGCCAGCTTGTCACTGACCTTTTAAGTTCCTACGTATCTGTTTGAGTCTGCTTCATGCGATCTATTTCTTTCCTACATAGGTCATTCAAGGAGTCCAACGTTTTTATAATCCCCTCCAATTTCTTGTCAGTGTCTTCTTCAGAAGAAGTTATTAATTCTTTTATTATGGTTATCCTTTCCTTTTTGCTTAAGAAATTATTTCTGATCTGATTTCCTCTCTACCATGCTGCAGTTGTCTCTTTATTTTACATGCTATTAATTCAGAGAGTTCTTTTTTTACTTCAGAAATTACTTCTGGTTTAATTTCCTCTTTACCTATTTGCAGTTGTTTCTTTACTTCAGGTGCTATTAATTCAGAGTTTTCTTTCTTTTTTTTTTTTTTTTTTTTTGCTTTAGAGATTATCTCTGATCTGATTTCCCCTACATCAATCTGTAGATGTTTCTTTACTTCAGATACTGTTAATTCAGAGTTTCTTTTTTTGCTTCAGAGATTATTCCTGATCTGATTTCCTCTATATTTTTTCTGCAGTTTCTTTCCTCAGACACTATTAATTTAGAGATTTCAGATATGTGATTCCCATTTTCTTTTATGTTAATGTCTCCTGCATTTTGTGGGGTGGGCAAAGGTCCTGAAATTGCATTTTGCTCCTTCTCGTTGTCATTGTGTAGAGCACTGTCCTCTGATCTTTGGTGCAGAGCATGGTGCAAGTATACCTTTAGTGTAATTATTATCCAAAAGAGATGATATGGTTAAGGAAGTTATGCTTTTGTATTTACAGAACTACAGTTAAAAACACTAATAGTGGGTAGTGATGTTTAACAGTTGACAAATTTTTGTACCTAATGAGTTTATATTTTACACAGTAGGAGTAAGCTTTATGTCTGTATAGTTCTGCTAATGTTAAATGGGGAATTTGCATTTAATTTAGTTCACTTAAATTCTGACTAATTAACTCCCTTTGATGTACCTGGGAGGGATGGGTCCAGAGAAGGTAGAGGTCAGTCTGGCTGGCTGTATGAAACAGCAAGTAGCTCCTGTGCAGCTTAGTGGAGCTAGAGGCTTGAGAGGCCGATCAATTGGTCAGGCTACTTCAAAGAGCTCTGATTTTAACTACTGACCTGAGTGGCTCCCATGACCAATCTTGCCTATAGGGCCCTCCCACTCTTGACACAGCTATCAAGAGAAACTTTGGCTCCCTATGAAGGTAAAAGAGACTGGATGAGGCAGAAGTGGGCCAGGAGTAGTGCAGAGCAGGGTGTGGACTGGAGATCATCCTCACAAATCTGGACTGATCCTTTTGTGTGTTCCCGGACATCTTCTGGCATGTTTTTATCATTAAGCTGATTTTGTCCTCTTGATAAACTTCTAACAGACTCTCAGGATAACAAGAATAAAAATGTAGTTTTTTTTCTAATTTGTACTCCCTTTAAAGAATAATACTTTTCATACTATTTATTAAGCATGATATGAATTAAGGATATTCCTTACATATGTAGTGGGGATAAATACTGATCCCATCATAATTTTGATTACCTCAGCCTCCTGAGTTCTGAGATTACAGACATGCATTACCACATGCAACCCAGTCCATTTTATTTAAATTTCCTAAAACAGGAAAACTTTGATGTAATCCTCTCAACTCATTTGAAGAGAAATCCGACCTCAGTTATTCTCTTCTGACCTAATACTCACGCCTCCATTGACAGTTGACTCTACCTTGTCTAGGTAGAATGTGGAGGACCTTTCCCATGCCTCACTATATTGCCATGAGAGTGGTGGCTTGGCTTGTCTTCAGCCCTGGACTGTAAGTACATTGTACAATTTTGTACAGGTGAAAGTTATTGAAGACTAGTCAGCCATGCCGAGATGCAGTCGCTGATGCTAGAGCAGTGAAACAAGGAAGCAGGAGTCTGCAGCCCAACACAGACAACTGGCAAGAGTGAGTCACACTGTTGTGGAGAAGGGCACAGGACTGTTTTAAAACCCGGATTAATGGGTAGAAACCTTTGAACTCTGAGCCATGGTTCAGTGACTTGATCAGGCCTCAGGTTACTGAACTGGCTTTTGAAATCTATTTTTTATCCAGGCTGAACTTAAAAAGAGTGCAGGCAAAATAACTTTGTTGCCTGCTGCATGCCTGCTTCATGAGAATTTCTCCCATGGAATCCTCCTCAGCAGGCTGGCCTCTACATCTCTCTTTCAACCCTTTCCTGACTTTATCTCAGTTGTTGGATTGAGCCTAGACTTGTTTTCCTGTGATTGTTTTTGCCTTATAGTGTAATGAAAATTATATGGGTTTACCAGGTGTGGTTTCACTTGTATAGGCCTTGATGCTGTGGGGTCTGATTTCCTATCCCTACTGTTTGTGGGGCTGGGGTGGAGTATAAATGAAATCCTGCCTGTCATATTGTTAAATACTACAACAGCCTAACAGTCTCTGGTCAAATACAACTTCACAACCCAAATCAAGTTGGAATTGAAAATTCTCATATCCTGTGGGCCAGCAAGATAGATCAGCAGACTAAGTACCTGCTTAGACAATTGCAGGAACTGGATTTGATTCCTCGTACCACATGCCACATCTGCCCAACCCCTGGGTATGCTGAGATCTCTGTTAGCAGGGATCAACAACCTGTGCCCCATAGGTTAAAAGTAGTGTGCTGCCTACTTTTGTAAATGAAATATTATTGGAACACAGTCACTGCCAATTTATTTATGTACCTTCTATGGTTGTTTTTTTGTACAAAGGCAGGGTTGAAACACTGAGACTTATATGGCATGGACCACGGAGCCTAAAATAGCTCCAACTCATTCTTGTAGAATTTATCAACCTTTTCTTTAAAATCTGGTGCCCATGGAGCTGGGGAGATAGCTCCGAGGCACAAGTGCCTGCTGGACAAGTGCAAGGTCGTGAGTTTGAACCCCAGTCCCACATAAATAAATAAATAAATAAATAAATAAATAAATAAATAAATAAAAGTAAAAAATAAAATAAAATAAAATCTGGTGCCCATAGCAAGGACTACTTTTGCCCAAGTCTAAGGCTGTTTTGAGATACAGAGAGTCTAATTTTTAGGTAAAGCACCTTCCCCCTTTCTCGCATTCTAATCTTCTTCTTCTAGAAAAATTACTCATATTCAATTATTTTGGCCTGTGAGGGAAGTCATTGTAGTTCAAAATTAAGATGAGTCAAGTGGGGTTCACTTCTCGCCAGCTCTTCCTGTCTCATTGAAAGAAAATAGGCAGAATATTTGAAAATTTAACATTTATTGAAGGCAAAAGAAGAAGAAAAGAACAGAAAAGTGCTCAAGAAGGAAAAGTGCTCCGCTCAGCAAGTGTGGGCCCCCTTTCAGAGTGAGGTGGGGCTGGGCAAAAGGCCCACAGCAGCCATAATCTTAACAGACTCTGCCTTCCATTTCCTCCTTTGGACATCAACTTTAAGCCATCCACCAACGACCTGCTCGATCAGGTGCCAAAAGGCGGGCATTAGCATAGGGCCTGGCAGCCTGGCAGATTCTCTCTGAGCTGGTGGTACCTCTGTGATGAACAAGTTTTCACAACTATTATTATTAGGCACATCTGAAACTAGTGGGGGGTTTTTTGTATTTTTTTAGGGAAGGGTCTAGTAGTGTTCAGGGTCTCACTACTAGACCAGACTCACAGTGATGTGCCTGTTTACAGCCTCCCAAGAGGAGGGATTGCAGGCACGTGCCACCATGCGCAGTCTCTATTCCCCTCTCCACACACCCCAGGGGCAGGGCCGGCATGGCAGGCCTGGTGATCAAGCCTCTGGCCCCCGTGCCTGGGGTTCACTGAGTTATTTGGCTGGCCCTTGAAACTAGAATTTTTACTAGCCAGCAGCTAGCACGGATATATATTTTTTTCAGGCAGTATATAACTTTTACTAAAACACTCTAGCAAACATTTTACTCTAACCCCATGAGGCCTTTGTGTAAATTTAGATCCAGATTATTTTTGCCTTAGGTTTTTCAAGTATGGATTTCAATTTGCTATTAAAAATTTAACTCCATATCAATTAGTTTATATAATCTCTCTTTGTAACAGAAATGTGGCAATCATCTGAAAGAACATGACTATGTTGACTTGACCAATGGCAGCTGGATTGCCTTACAGTCTATGTTCTGTCTTGTACAATCTATGGGTTTATCTTCAAAAACCTTTCTTGGCTATTAAAAATCCACTGTATCTGTCATGCAGTGTACATTTCTTCTCTTGACACAGTCATATTTCTGACCTTTTGGTTTCCCTTAATCATTAATTTTTAACTATCCCATGTTACTGGGCTCCATGCTCAAGTGTGAGCCGTTGAATTATCTTTTTTGTCCAAGACACAATAGTCAGTCATACCAATTATGTATAGGTGGAAATTTGTCCTAACACAACTCTTTCAGTGTTAAAGAAAACCCTAAACCGAAGTGACAGATAAAATAAAATCTGTCAAGTTCTGAAAAGTGCTCTAATACTAAAAGGCATTTCCAGTACAAAATTTAAAAGTTGCTCAGAGAAACTGGTGAGATAGCACAGCGTTCTAAAATGCTTGCTTAGGTAAGCTTAGGCAATTGCAGGGACCATGGTTCAATCCCCAGCACCACATGCTGTGTCAGCCCCACCCCCAGGACAATGGGAGCCTGCCATAACATATATCAATAAAGTTAAAAAAAATCAGCTTAAATGTTACTCAGAGATTTAACCATTGGGAATTAAATGCTTTTATGATATATGGTCACGGTTACTGTCTTGAAAAAAGTATATGTTGTAATCTATTATATTTTAAAGGCCACAAAAGCTAAAACCAGTATTGCAGCCAATTGAAATGCAAATGGTTGCACTATTATTGATGTTTTATCTTTTTTATTTTAAAATTTTATTTTAAAGAGGAAAAAAGTAAATAATAAAAACAAAGATTAAAAACAAGGCAACGTATAAGAATAAAAGTGGTACAACATTTCAGAACAAGAATAGAAAATTATTTTGCTTTAAGTTTTATTCTCTTTACTTTCTTTTTCTTGTGCATGCTTTCTGTAACTTTACCTAATTTGACTAAGTTTCTTTTAATTTTTGCTTGAATCTTTTTTAAAATTAATTTTATTTATTTATTTGTTTATTTTTATTTATTTATTTCTTGTTTCAGAACCTTTGTTTGTTTATTCACTCATTTTTTTATGGCCGGCTCAGCCCACCCTGAGGGCAGGGCTGGCACAGCATGTGGTGCTGGGGATCAAACCACGGTCCCTGAAGCCGCCCAAGCTTGCAGGCACTTTAGACCACTGAGCCATCCTGCCGGGCCCCTAAAATTAATTTTAATAAGAAATAATGTGACAGCTTCAAAACACATTAGTAGTACATTCCCAATAATTGATACAATGCATATTGC
Organism: Myocastor coypus; assembly: GCA_004027025.1. Taxonomy (NCBI): domain Eukaryota; kingdom Metazoa; phylum Chordata; class Mammalia; order Rodentia; family Myocastoridae; genus Myocastor; species Myocastor coypus. The sequence goes on along the minus strand of PVJA010015433.1, from coordinate 5,953 downwards.
TGTCCTTGTAGTAGTTATACAGAGCACATGACATAGACATGATAATTTTTCCAATCACTGTTAATACAAAAAATAAAGGGGAAAAAAATCCCTTAAAGCTAACCTAAGAATTGAAATGAGTTCGGAAAATCCCTCCATGTGTTTGAATGAGTGGTTTCCTTCCAACGCATAAGTAAAGCAATCCAGCAGAGACAAAGGAGGGTCACGGAGTAACTACCAAGTCCCATTCTGTTTCTAAACTCCTATTTTTGTATTTTCTTGTATGAATGCTGAGTATTTCCCCCTCTTTCTTGTTGGGCAAGGTCAGTCAATGATGTTTGTCTTCTTTAAAGCTGGATTCATTTCAGACCCTCCTAGTGTCCAAGCCCCTCTGTGTAATTCAACTCACTGATTCTTATTCCTCAATTCTACAGCCTGTGGGCTTGTGAGGTATCCCCTACACCCCTCTCCTCCCGCCTCCCCCAAGGTCAATCTGTACATATATCCCATGTTGTGTAACTGATCAAGTTGCAAGGTGGCAAATGAGGAAAATAAAAAGACCATGAACTCCAAAAAGAACTAAACAGAAAATTAAGCCTCCTGGCTTTCCACTGGATCCATTGTGATTTTAACCTTTTCATTCCTCATTGCTCAAACCTGAGTCTTTTCTTTCCCTTTCCTTGATAAGGTTGGTTAGGGTTTTATCAATTTTATTTAATCTTTCAAAGAACCAACTCTTCAATTCATTGATTCTTTGAATTTTTTTACTCTCCACTGAAGTAATTTCTGCACTAATCTTTATATATTTTGTTGATTTTTTTGCCTGTACGGTCTACCTAATTTTGAGTGTGGGGTATTAAGATTCTCCATTACAATTATGTTGATGTTCATTTAACATTTCATGTCTGTTTATATTTTTTATGTAACTGGTTGCAATGGTATTTGGTGAACAGATATTTATAATTGTTATCTCTTCTCTCTGGAGTCTTCCCTTAAGGATTATGGTCTGACCTTCTTTGTTTCTTTTAGTCAGTCTTGGCTTGATATTTACATTGTCTGCAAATAAAATAGCTGTGATGCATTTTTGCTGGATCCTGTGACATGGAGTATTGTTTTCCATCCTCTGACTTTCAGTCTATGAATTTCTTTTCAAGTTAAAAGTATTTCTTGTATGCAGCATATCGTTGGATCTTACATATTGATCCACTCTGCTAGTCTGTTTCTTCTGGTTGGTAACTGAGATCATTTACATTGATGACTATAACAGAAATGTATTGGTATATCTGGCATATTGCTTTCTTGTTTTGGTTCACTGTACTTCCCTTCTGTTTAATTACTTTGTCAAGTTTTTCTTGATTTGAAGATGCCTGTTCAGAAGTATGCTGTGATTCTGATGGGATTTCCTTTTTGGGTAATTTATTGTTTTCTCTAACTTCTTTTCATATTCATGTTTTTGTGCTGAATTTCTGGAATCAGGATTATTATGTGCGTTGACAAAGACTTATTTGGTCATATGTATTTGTGGTTCTACATGCTTCATTTATTTGTATGTCAAATTCTTTTTTCCATGTCATGCTTGAGAAGTTTTCTGTCATTATTTCTGTGAAAAGATTTTTTTATGTCTGTTGCACTGGCTCTAGCTTTCTCAATGAAGAAAGAATCTTGGGTTATTCTTTGTTTCGTCTTGTAACTGTATAATGATATGTTATGTTTTCTTGCTATTTATAAGATTTGTTTCTTTAATGATCACTAGCTGCAATTTTGTCTTTTAATTCTGATATTCTATCCTCAACTTCTTTTAATCTGTTGTATATACTTCCAGCCAAGATTTTAATCTCTTAGATTTCTGTTTAATTTGTTTCATGGATCCCATTTATTTCCTATAATAGGAATACATGGTTTCCATCATTTCTTAAGCTGCTATTTTTTAAATCTGTGTCTACACTAATAATTTCCAATTTTACCCTCATCACTTTTTGTATATTAAAGATTTTTTCTATGATATTTTCCATTTGGGTTTTTTTTTCTGCTTCTGTTACCATCATTTCAGAAAGTTCCAGTGCTTGACTTCGATTTCCTCTATCCCTTTGTGCTCTGGGTTTATCCTGGGTAAGTTCAGGGTATGGGATTGCATTTTGCTTCTTTGTCTTGTCATTTTTTAATTTTATATATTTTTCATTTTGTTTTCTGTGATAACAGTTGCCAATTATTGTTATAACTAGCTTTACCACAGGTATTGCGGCTTCTCTAAGAGATGTCTCTTCTTTAGGGATATCTTCTAGTTCTTTATGTCTATCCCAAGAACCTATCTTTCCAATTCGTTACGGATGAAAGTTGCTGCTTGGTTCAACATCTATTCCTTTGATACTGGCCTATGGAGATGATTATGGCCGCATATAATCACAGTGCTGTTATTCAAAGGAGAAAATCTGATTATAACATCCAGGCTAAAGTAGAACAGTTAGTAAAAATAGTAACATCAAGTACAGCCTAGCTATTGATAAACTTTGGTAGCTATTAACCTGATGCCTTTACCCAGAGAAGCAAATACATTGTTGTATAACAACAAAATCTAACATATACCAGCAATGATTTTAATACAATAATTTTACCCCTTTGTGAGTTGATTTCACCTTGTTCTGGAGTGAGGGTGAGTTAGGATGCACAAAGGACAATATAGAGAGATGAATGAGATCAAATATAGTAAACATAGTATAATTATTTCACAGAGAACTAAACAAATGATGATCACAAGTTAAGACATGCTTAGTTGCACTGTGCTGCCACGTTTCCTCATTTTCTATTTTGCTGGTATTTATTTGCTTTCTCCATTGAGACTTATAAATTGCTTATGGTAGGTAGCTGTATTACTGGTATTGAGACATTGTCAGGAAATGAATATTTTTCTGAGATATCTTCTAGACATAGCTGGATTTTGACCTTTGAGTCTGCCCTAGGATCCTGACTCTTCTTTTATTAGGGATGAAAGACTGAAGCCTGTTTGGCCTAAAACCTAGTTCTTTGGCACTAGCCTATACTATTATTTATGACCACCAGACCCTGTAGATATAAGCATATACAGAAGAATTTGGTCACTGCACCAACGTGATCTTTGCTAAAGTAATACAATCAGAAAAAAAAAAAAATCAAAAAAAAAAAAATCCTGTAAAGGGTGATCCAGATCATTCAGCAAACTAAAGTGCCTGCTTAGGCAGATGCAGGGACTGGGGTTCAATCCTCAGAGTACTGGGCCAGCCCCACCCCCGGGGCTCACTTAGACAGCTTAGACAGTGATTGAGACTGGATGTGGTGGGATGCACCTGTAATGACAGCACTTGGGAGGCTGAAAACAAGAGGATCACCCTGAGTCTAATGTACATTGTAAGACCCTGTAGACTCTGTGCTAAATACAACTTTTTGTATTAAATTTCACTTTATTACTTAGAAGTGATACTTGATGAGCTATCTAGGAGCTAGAGATGGTAATATTAATATTTATAGTAATTTTATGGTGAATCTGTAGTGCTTTACTGGATTTAATGTGCTTTCATGCAGTGCTTCCTTTAAGTTACTTGACAAAAACTAAAGAAAATGACTCTTTGTTTTTATTAAAGACAAAGGCTCAAAATGATGAAATAGTTTGACCAGTGTCACAATTAATAGCTTAGCTCCCTCTAATAGTTAATGATTAAATTTTATTAGCATGCCAGTTGATGATGAAGTAAATACATCAGAGTATAGGGCACGTGAAAGTAGACATAAGATATCTGGGGTGGTTTGGAATGCTTGGTCATCATTCTGTCAGATCAGCTAGCAATTCTGAATATAGAATTCATTTTCTATGAAACAGGCAAAGCTCCAGTCCCCCAGCTTAGGCAAAGGTTAATGTATATTAGTTTGGTTTATTATAAACTTCTAAATATTTTTAATCCCTCACAGGGATAAAGGTCTATGTGAACTCAGATGCAATGTATATCCTTACAGTCTGAAAGGTGAATGTCCAGTACTACCAATGGATTTTATCTTTTATGGTAGCAAAATATGGATGTTTTGGGGATGAAGGGAATAGCTAAATACATTTTTTTAAAAGACTAGAAAATAACAAACTGTGATGGCTAAGAATTTGCAACCATAACAATAAGTATAAGATTTATTATTATGTATAAAATTTAACATAATCAGAAAATTATATATAATAAATATTCACTCAGTAAAGTGAATTTACCCTAAGTAGATCAAATTTAAAAAGGAGATGAAAAACAGAAGAGGAAAATAAATTAGAAACAAGGCTTAAATGCAAAGGAAGATTACCCAAGCCCCAGCAAACTGGTGACGAAGATAAGGAGTGGGGGAGGAAAGAAGGTGAAAACAAAAAAAGTGAACAAAACAAGAAAAATTAAGTATAATGTTTGCACTCACAGAAAAACAAAGTCTTTTTTTTTTTTTTTTTTTTTTTTTCAGAACTGGGAATTGAACTCAACCCCTTGTGCTTGCCAGGCAAGTGCTTATTCTACTGAACTATCTCCCCAGCCCCAAAAACAGAATCAATATTTAAAAGAACAACAAAACATAAAACCTTGTTAAAAAATAAAAATAAAATGAAAAAAAAAATAAAACCAAAATGTGTTGTCTTTTTTTTTTTTAATGTATTTAGTACAGAGTCTACAGGGTGTCACAGCTCAGACTCCCAGTGAGCCTCCTGTTTTCAGCCTCCCAAGCACTGGGATTACAGGTACACACCACTACATCCAGTCACAGTCACTGTCTCAGGGTACCCCAGGCAAGGCACCAGGGATCAAACATGCATGTCTCTGCATGTGCCTAAGCAAGCATTTTAATCCGCTGAGCTATCTGATCAGGCCTCTGTTTTTTTTTAATTAGTTGATCAACTTGATTATGAAAATGGGACATTAAAATCCCCTTCTCTGATTATGTCAGTATTCACTGATATTTTAATTACAGCAGTTTTTGTTTTATGAAGATAGGTGCTTCAGTATTAGGTATATATGTTTATCAATGTTATCTCTTGATAGATTGTTCCCTTGACTAGTATGTGGTGACCTTCTTTGTCTCTTCTAATCAGTCTTAGTTTGAAATTTACCATATCTGATATTAGAATTGCTACCTCTACTAGCTTTCAGGGTTTTGGTGCATGGAATGTTGTTTTCCATCCTTAAATTTTTAGTCTATGAATCTCTTTTCATATTAGATATGCATGTTTTTTTTTAATGTGACGGAGCTGTTGGATTCTGTTTTTTGATCCAGTCTTCTGTCTGTATCTTTTAATTGGAGAGCTGAGGCTGTTAGCACTGAGAGATATTGCTGAGATGTGTTGATTAACTATCATCACCTTATTTATCTACTAGTGTATAATTTGATTGCATCTCCTGAAATTTTTGTTGCTATTTATCCATTTATCTCACTACTTTTTCTGTATTTTTATGTGTTTGATTCATTGTTTCTGTCTCTATTCTTAATTATTGAAGTAGTTTAGCACTCATATCTTCTGATCTGATCTTTTTCATAGAAATACTCTATTTTAGCTGAGTGTGGTGGCACACACCTGTAATCCCAGCACTCGGGAGGCTGAGGCAGGAGGATCGGTGCGAGTTCGAGACCAGCCTGGGCTACAAAAGTGAGCTCAAAGCCAGCCTGAACTGCATAGTGAGAACCTGTCTCAAAAAGACCAAAAAAAAGGAAAAAAGAAAGAAAGAAATACCCTATTTTTCCATATATTTTGAAGGACAGTTTCACTGAATAAGTTAATGTGGGTTGGAAGTTATTTACTCTTAGAGTTTGAAATACTTCATGCCAATCTCCTTTGGTCTTTAGGGTTTGTGCTGAGAAATCTTCTGTAGTTCTGATTACTTTACCTTTATAGGTGATTTTTCATTCCTTGACTGCAGGCAGTCTTTCAGAGTCTAGTGCAGCCTGGGTTTGTGGGGTAGGAACTCTTGCTGCCCCAGTAGACAGC
>PVJA010015432.1:0-45403 GCA_004027025.1 Myocastor coypus | reverse complement strand
AAAAAGAAAAAAAAAAAAAAGAAAAAAAGAAAAAATATCATGTCAATATTCTGTGGAAAGTGGAGATGAGATGAGAGGATAATTAATGGAGGAGGAGCTGATTTAAACACTGTGATCAGGAAAGTTTTCAGTTTCAAAGTAGGATCCCATTTATTCTCTTTTTCTTGTCTTTTTACGATATTCGTGAGGTTGCTTGGCAGCCTGACGTCCCTGCTAGCCTTTCCACTTTGGAGGATCACGTTTTCTAAAAAGCACACCAAGAACACTTACTGAAATGCCTAATCATTGGCAGAAATGCAGCTGTGTTCATCATTGTCAGTTCTGATTTGTATGATATCCCCATCCAAACATACCTCATGGTACATTTGCACATCTAATTACAACATTACAACTAATAATAGCTTGATAAAGTACTGCTCAGACAGATGTCTAAGCAAACAGCTGGCTGTTTTATTGTGTCCTGAAGGACAGGCAGTTTCAGACTTTGTTCCCTAGCTCTAGGACCTGAATTCCAAACTGCAGATCCTCTGCTGTGAACACCATGCTGAGGGAGACATGAGCAGGAGGTTTCAGATTCAAAGGAAATGCTTAAATAAAAGAGCTTCCATGAGACCAGAGCTCCATGCAACTTCATAGAGGATGTGTGTGTGTGCGCGCGCACACACGCGCGCACACACACACATTTCCTTTTTTCTTTCTATTCAGAGTTAGACTGATGAAATTCACTTTGGCCCAAAATACTGGTATAGAGTGTAATTAAAATTCCAACCTTTCTACAGGAGACAGGAAGTTCATGTGTAAAATTTCTAAAGAGATAAGGCTTAGAGTAATTAAATGTTTTCTAGGTATTTGAAGAGGTCTTGGAGAGAGAGAGAGAGACAGAGAGAGAGAGCGAGCACAACACTGCAAGACCTCCTCTGTTATCTGTAACAGTACTGGTTGACTATACAGAAAGTAGATCTGACTCTGCAGGAAGTAGGCTATGACTCTGATTTATTTAGGGGCTAGGAAATTCTTCCTCCTCAATGGCATGTACTCTGGTGGATTTGTCCTAGTGGACTAAATCAATGATTAAACTCAGTTACTTCTTGAAACATTGACTAATAAATGCAGATGTACTGGAAAAATTTTTGGATTATAAAAGTTGTCCCTCATTGAATGGTGTTGTTAATAGCAGCCATAAAAATCTTTTCTTTAAAGTCCTTGTAAACAATTTCACATTTTCATCAGACTTGATTTATGAAGAATAATATGGTACTCCTAAAGAGTAGGAATGGATTAAAATGAATCCCCAAGTTGCTTCTTAACTTTCTTATTTGGATATCTTGCTACCCTTTTCTCTAAGGACCCTGATATTTTATATGAATTTCTTAGGATAACTCTCACAGAGTGTAGATACTATTTGTGTGGCAGTTGGAGGAAATTACCAGTGCAGGTGGAGCCACACATCTGGCAGCTACACAGCTGGGAGAGACCAGGGGAGAGGGCCTGGACCAGTGCTCCTAGCTTAATCTGCTAGTGAGTTCTGAAATCTCAGGCCGATTTCTAATTTCGTCTGTATTTCTTTGTTTCTTTGTAGAGTGAAAGAGTTAGAATGAGAAGATTGGAATGTGTTTGTCTCCCACCCAGGGGAAACTTGAACAAGATCAGTATTGAACAAACCTGGTTTTGTTTTCTGTGCATGTTGTGAAACTCATTGTATGAAACATATAGATGTGTGTTGTTCCTGAGGTGGGAATTTGGGATACAGACAGTAAAGTCTGCTATCCCTGTATTAACCTAATGATCTGCTCAGCTGGTATAGTAATAGAATTCTGTTAAAGCCCTTTAATTTTATTTTTTTTCACATCTACTTTCCTAGCCCAGATTGCTTATTATCTAGCACCTTTGAAATTTTCTAAGTTGCTTTGAACTTGAACTTTACAGTATTTGATTATATCTATGAATAATTAGGGAACAAGAATAAAAGAGAATATTCTTTAGACCTGAGCTGTCTAATCCAGTATTGGCTAGCTGGTTGTGGCTGAGAAATTGAGAGGCAGCTTAGGCGTGTACTTAGAAAATATGCACTCTATTCAGAGACTAGTAGGCAAAAAAGAATGTAAGTTATTTCATTAACTGTTTTATATTGATTACATGTTGAAATAATAATATTCTAGTGCTCACTTTGGCAGCACATATGCTAACACTGGAACGATACAAACAAGATTAGCACGGCCCCTGCACAAGGATAACATGCAAATTCGTGAAGCATTCCATATTAAAAAAATAAAACAATAATCTACATTTGTTGAGTTAAATAAAAAATATTATTAAAATGAGTTTTTATTTTTAATTCATTTGGCTTTTGAGGTGGGATCCGTTTTGCTTAAGCTGGCCTCAAACTCCTGGGTTCAAACATTGTCCTGCTTCCGTGTAGTTGGGGCTACACATATGTGCCACCGCTGTGCTCAGGTTGTTTCTTTTCATTTAATTTTTAAATAAGTCCTAAAATGTTTAAAGTTACACATTGTTTGCATTTGGAACTTTCATTATGTCTCTGTTTTATAGTCCTTGTGGGGATCAGAGGGTGTGTTAGGCCAGAGACACCACTATATGCCAGGCAGTGCAGAGAACAGCTCCTTTTCCATTCACTATTGGCCAAAGTGTCAATAGTGTCGAAGTTGTTAACTTTTAGGTGGTTCAGAAAGCAGGGATAGAGAAAAAGAGTAGCAATGAAAATTGCTTTTACCTTAATTTGATTTGAAATATAAGAGTGAATGTTGAGCAGCATCAGTGAAGGAATATTATTATAGGTAAGAGCACGGAAATAGGAGATGGTTCAAGTACAAGCAGAAAAGCAACAGATGTTTCTATTTCTTCTTCAAAAAATACTTACCAAATGGTTCCAAGTCCTTTTGGAACAGTGTCGTTGACAACTGGTGGTCAGTTTGTAACACCCAGCTGAACTAAGTCAGCATGGTAGTGGGTGTGGGAGGCCCACCTGGGGATTGTTGCCAATAAAACAAAGATCTGGAGAGGAAGAAGTTCAGGAGCAGTTAGGGACCTGTTGGTTTTCTTGGAGCTAGTGGTTTTACTGGAGGAGCTTTGTCATGCTGGCGTTCCTGATGGAACTCAACTCCTCTCACTGTTGGAGGAGCTTGGAACCTCTTTACCCGGAGGATAGATGTGGTGCCTTTTGGGAGCTCTGATTCTTAGCTTGGGCATCGCTACCTGGCTCCAGGGCTAGCACAGGTCTTTTATCCTGCTGGCACAGACATTCTAGCTTCCACTACTGAGTTCTGGGATTCCTCAGCACAGATCCATCAAAGAGGCCTACATGAGATACTGTTGTGGGCTGTTGGCCTCCAGTTGGATGGGGACATTGTGATGGGCTCTAAGTTTTCAGCTGGACTCATGCAGGACATTGCAAGGGCTCCAGACACTCAGCAGGATTGTTTTGGTCTATAGTATGTGGACAGATTTCCTACACTCTCTTTGTATATGAGTCTTTGGGTAATTCTTATAAAATGATCGTGTAAATTGTGTGTTCTGTATTGTTCCTCTTCAACAAACAAGATGAGGGATAGGTTAAATACATATATAAATATGCACAAGTGTTAACATGTTGACTGTAAGCAAAACCTTCAGAGGGAAAAATAAAGTAAATGTTGTCTTTCCAAATCCTGCATGCTGAGGAGGGATGATAAGTTCATTATTTCATAAGGCAACATAAGATGCTGGAAGAGAAATATGGAAGAAATAGCAGAAATTCTATGGGTTTGAAAGGAAAACATGTTTTTATAGGGGAATCAGAAAAGGATCATGGAGACAGCCCTATTTGATGCATATTCTTAACAATGGGTAGAAAGGCAACCCACAGAGATGGTGGGAAGGCATATGGAGCAGAGTGTGGAGCGAGGCCATAGCAAAGACGGCTTGTGCTTGGAACCATTTCATAGTTCAGCTTGATTAGTGAATATAATTCCCATGGCAAGTGAGAATTGAAAATGAGACTATTGGATGGAAATGGTAAAGAAAGAAAACATACACAAAACCAAGATGTAGATAATTTATAATAGAATGGCAAGGTGAAGAGGGAAGGAAGAGGGGGAGAGGGAGAGGGGGAAGAGAGAGAGAGAATAAAGAGTAATTCTAGACAATTGATTCCATGTAGCTAGAGAAAATAATTAAAATAATTATGATCTTGAGATATTCAGCTGTGGTGCGGTATTATCTCAGGATATTTGTAGGGATAGAGAGGTTAGATTTGGCAATAATGGAAGACTGATGAATTCAGGGATGCCTTGTTAAGTATGGGGTAATTGTAAGTTATTCAGAATCAGATTTGGAGATAAAGGGGATATAAAGATTTTGGAGTCATTTCCAAGTAAAGTAATCATTGAAGTTATTGTAGGAAGGTGGTGTCTCACAAGAGAGCCAGAGCACAGCCTTAGAATGACTGTCTTTGGATTATAAAGGAAGAAGAAAAGCCAGTGAAAGAATTAAAGGTATGACAGAAGACACAGGGAGAGGATGCTGGCGTTCAATTTCCACTGGAGATGGTCCACTGTGATCAGTAGGACACAGTGGAGAAGATAAAGCTAAAAAAATGGATTGCACCATTAGGAAGATGTTGGTACCTTCTAGTGACTAGAGTAGAAAGCAGGTTGTAATGAATGAGGGAGTGGGCAAGCTTATACCTATGGCCCCACATTGTCAAAGAAAATTCCATTGATATATTGGGCACTAATTTTGTGTTCTTACTGTCACCCTTCAGCACTGGGGTTATAGGTGTATGTTACCATGCCTAATTTTGGTGGCTGGCAAGGTGCATCTGGGGCTTGGGGGTTGGCACTGCATGCGGGACTGGGAATTAAACCCAGGTCCTTGTGCTTGCCAGGCGGATGCTTAGACCACTGAGCTATCTCCCTGGCTGCAATGCCATTGCTCGAAAAAATGACAGGAGGAAATTCTTCATTCCCTGACAGTCCGAGGTTTGACATTCTGAGTAAGGGATTATGTCTGATTCTACTAAGACAAATAAAATGTGGAGGGGCAAAGCCAAATAAATATACTCATTCTGATACTGTCTTTTTATAATTAGAAACAAGAAATAAAGTTTGAAATTTTATCTTATGCTTTCTGAAAGCTTAATGATGTCAGGGCTTAGTAGCCTTATTTTAATATTCATTTCTGATGAGGTATGGAAAATAATTGGACCTATTTTTATGAACCAAAGAGAAGAATACTTTGCAAGTACATTTCCAAGTTGGAAGCTCTTTCCCATCTGATTACAAGGTATATTAAATGACTAGTTTCATTTTCTGTACAAACTTCATGTCCTCTGTTCTTACCCAAAGAGGTGGTTGCCTGTCAATCAGGGCTCTGCAGAGATACATTTACACCATTTCTGTGCATGTTGATATTGATGATAACTTATTTTTCTACAGCAATAAGGCTTTGATGTCTTAGAGAAAGTTTATAATAAGATTCTGATTTTTAAAAAGACGTTTACTGGAAACAGGTGAATAAATATCTCAAACAATTCACTTGAATTGAACTTTAATGTTTTTAAAAACGTAAAATGTTGTTTCAAAAAAATTGTAAAACATTCAAAAATAGCAACTTTATTGGTAGATATTGTCAACAATTTAGATAGTTGGAAATTTTACTTAGCATATTAACATACTAGTACATGTTGATTATTGCTTTTGAGGAGTTTTATCCTGCAAATGTAAAAGTCAAAGTAATGTCGTATGTTTTGCCAAAATTTTAGGTTGATGATAAAAATATATTAATTTATTTCTAGATTTGTGAAAGATTTGTTATTTGGTACTGATTAAATTTTATGTAAACATATTTAAGATTTAAGCTTTAGATTCCATATTTATAAAATGACTTCAAATAGATTGTCTCCAGTGTTATTTTAGGAGCTGCAATAAATAACAATTATTAAGGTTTGAGAAATTGTATGACAACTGCCCTTCCCAAATGCAATCTACTAACTTAGAAGAAATTCATTTAGAAACTATTGGTACTGTAACATGTAAAAAGTACATTTATTATGATTGTAGGAACTGCTCCCACAGAGATTTGTCTGAGTGCTCCTTTGGTCTCTGCTTTTGAGAAATATTACTGCTTAAATTACTGTCATTAAAAACAAGATGTAAAGGAAATGAGGAGAGATGCATACTACTTAATTGTGTTTATAAAAAATGTTGAAGACTTGCACACTGTTAAGATCAGAAATAGCTACAAAAAAAAAAAAAAAAAAAAAAAAAAAAAAAAAAAAAAAAAAAAAAAAAAAAAAAAAAAAAAAAAAAAAAAAAAAAAAAAAAAAAAAAAAAAAAGAAATAGCTACAAGCCACACTGGCTGAATTCTAAATTATAGAAGGTAACAGAGATGTGGATAGGGTTTCCTTTTCCAGCAATCTTTTCACAGTTTCTATTTAAATGAATCCTGAAAATTGATACAAGGAATCAATCCAAAATATGTTCAGGAAGAAACTTCTAAAAATATATCTATTTAAAAGTGGTTCTAAATCCAAGTCTAGAGCTTGTACAAGGAAAGAAATCATAAAAATCTGAGCACAAATACATGAAATGGTGACTAGAAGACAGGACAAAGAAATCTGTCAATCGAAGAGTTGGCTCTTTGATAGATAACAGAATAGAAAAACCCATAGGTAGTCTTAGCAAAAACAAAAAAACAAAAAAACAAAAAAACAAAAAAACAAAAAAACCCAACACCAAACCAAAATCAAAACAATGAAGTAAGACACTAGTTGATACCTTTACAAATGAAAAAGGTGAAATCACCATGGAGACCAAAATCTAGAAAGTTATTAGCAACTATATCATAAAAATATATGCCAAAGAATTTGAGAATTTGGAAGAAGAGGTATTTCCAAACGACATGCATTACCAAATTGAACCAAGGAGATTGAAAAATCTTTAGTAATTTCATAATGGACAATAAAGTTGAAGCAGTAACAAAAATCCTATCAATTTAGGAAAGCTCAAGACCTGATAAATTCACAGCTGAATTGTATAATAACTCCAGGGAGACTCTGACATCAGTGTTCTCAAACTCTTTAGTGGCAGTGAGAGGGAAGGGGCACCTCCAATATCATTCTTGGAAGCTGGCATTACTCTGATTTGAAAAACAGACAAGAATTCAACCAAAAAAGAGAAGTGGTGTAGGTAAATCCCTCTAATAAACACTGATGTAAAAACCCTCAAGAGAAACATACAAAATAAAACACAAAAACCCTCAACAAGATAGGGTCAAACAAAGCAGCAATTCATCAAAAAGACCACGTGCTGGGACAAAGTTGGTGTCATCTCAGGGATCCAAGGATGACTCAACACATGCAACTTAATAAATGTAATTTATGATTTAAACAGAGGCAAGGACAAAAATCATATTTACATGGTCATGTCAATAGATGCACATTCTCTTGTTATTTTAGAGGAAAGGTATTACTATGAACATCAGGCTGGCCTTCAACTCAGTATGTAAGCCAGGTTGGCCTCAAGCTCATAACCATCCTTTTGCTTCAGCCTCAGAAGTGCTGGATTACCATGTCTGACATAGAAAAAAATCTTTTGAGAAAATCCATCACCCATTCATGATGAAAATCTTGAAGAAAGTAGAAAAGGGCCTTATCTTAGTCTGCTAAAAGCCATTTGTAATCTATCTATTGCTAATGTCATACATATTAAGTGTGAAAAAATTGGAAGCTTTCCTTATAAAATCAGAAACAGTGCAAGTATGTCCAATATTATTATTCCTGTTGAACATGTTCCTTGATTGGCACAACCAGGCAATAAATATAAGGGATATATCTACAAAAGGATGATGTCGCTGGGGCTGGGGAGATAACTCCGTGGCCCAAGTGCCTTCCTGGCAAGTGCAAAGTCATGAGTTCTAACCCTGGTTCCAAAAAAAAAAAGGGTGAAGTCAAGATACTATTATTCTGTATCCATAAGACTCAAAAAATTCCACTGCAGGGGCCTGGTGGGATGGTTCAGTGGTCTAAAGCGCCTGCTTGGGAAAGCTTGGGCGGCTTGAAGGACCGCGGTTCGATCCCCAGCACCACATGCTGCGCCAGCCCTGCCCTCGGGGCGGGCTGAGCCGGCCATAAAAATGAGTGAGTAAACAAAAGTTCTTAAATAAGAAAAAAAATAAATAAATAAAATTAAAAAAAAAATTCCACTGCCCAACTGCTAGAATTAATCATCAAACAACAATGTGGCAGGATACAAAATAAACTCACAACAATCAATAGTATTCTTATACACTAATAATGGACTCATTAAGGAAAAAATAAGAAAAAAAATATCATTCATAACAGCATCAAGAAAAATGCTTACAAGTTAACCTAAGAAAATAAAAGACATCCATAGTAAAAATTACATCTCTCTAAAACAGTGAATTGAGGACATCAGACAGTGGAAAGATAGTCATTATGTTCCTTGATAGGATGAACACAGTCAAAACGACTGTATTTCCAAAACTGATAAACAGAGCTAACACAATCCCAATGAAAATACTAATAGTTTTTCCTTACAGATCTAGGGGAAACAGTCCTGAAATTCATATGGAACCAGAAGAAATTCAAAATAGCAAAAGCAATGCTGTGTAACAAAAGTAATACAGGAGATATCATAATCCCAGAGTTTAAGTTATATTACAAAAGGGGCTTGGGAGATAGCTCTGTGGCACAAATACCTGTCTGGCAAGTGCAAGGTCATGAGTTCAAATCCTGGTCCCCCCCCCCACAAAAAATGTTATATTACAAAGCTACTCTGATTATGAAAGCATTGGATTGCAACAGAAGCAGGCATGTGGCTCAATGGAACAGAGTAGAGGACTCAGGAACAACTCATGGACACTTAAGTATTTCATCTTTGACCAAGGCACCAAATATATACACAGGAGGAAGGATAGCTTTTTTACTAAATGATCCTGGGAAAATTGGACCTCCACATAGTGGAAGATTGAGACTAGGCCTATTATATCTCACCTCGTATTAAACTAAAATCAAAATGAATCAAAGATCTAATTATCAAAACAGTTATTCTGCTGAAAGGTAGGATAGGTAAAATACTTGAAAATACAGGTGTAGGCAAGGACTTTCTGAACCCACTGGTATAAGAAATAATGGGAACATACCAAATTAAGAAGCTTTTGCACAGCATAGGAAACAACCAACAGACTGAAGAGAGGCAGTCTATAGAATGGGAAATAAAATCGTGCCAGCTATTCCTCATACAAAAACCTAACATCTAGAATAAATGAACTTAAAAAATTAGACTTCACAAAAGACACAGTCAAAAAATGAGCAACTAGAATGAATGGACATTTTTCACAATAAAAAGTACAGTTTGCCAGTAAATACATGAAAAATGTGTAGCATCACTGACCATAATTCTAACTAAAACCACATTGAGATATCACCTTACCCCATAGCAAAAGGCTGTCATCAAAACAAAACAAAAACTAAACATTTGCTCTTGATGGAGTGGGAATAAAAGGAACTTTCATGTAGTTTTAGTGAGACTATAAAGTAGCACAACCATGATGAAATCAGTGTGGAGGTTTCTTAAAAAACTAACAGTAGAAGTTTTTTTTGGCTCAACTCTCCACCTTTTAGATACCTTTCTGAAAGACATCATATTACTAGGATACTTGCATACCATTTATAGCGGTTCATAGCCAAGTGGATACAGCTTTAGAACATAATGATAAGTGAAATAAGCTGGAGACACCTCAATTTAATTATCAGATGGTTTCTCTTAAGCAAGAGAAAAATGTATATGTATCCCTGATCCCACCCAACACAGAATACCCATACTTTTCAAGGACATGGGGAGCATTCTGCAGAGAGAGGGGGTGGGAGGAGTAGAAGATGGAGAAATGGGAAACAGGGACTTCACTTAGTTCCCCACATTGTCTATTCCATTGGTTGAAAAATTTTAACTATGAATGCTAATTTATGATAGTAATTGTTCTTCATTCATTGAAAAGAAAGTTTTGTACTATTTTCTTTTGTTTCTTTTTTTGTAAATTACAGTCTTTCTTTGTCTATGACTTGTTCTGTTGACACTAAAGTACTCTGTTGTACCAGCTGAGCTATCAAAAGGTGCATGTCTGATGTATATTCCTAATAACATTTTGGCTATTTTTTAAAGATTGTAGTACACAGTATTTTAACTGTTGTTATTCTCTGTCCTTTGTTATGGAATATTTTTATTTTTCATGGAAATAAGAGCACTTTTTAATATTTTATTTATTAATATCTACTTCTGTGACATTAAAATTTTAAGAGGTAGTTCTGTTCATATGCAATATCTTATTTTATATTAGTTATTGATGGTGTTGAAGTTTGAACTCAGGGGTTTAACGCTGAACTCCATCTTCAGTGCTTTTTTTCTTTTTTTGGTGGGACTGGGGTTCGAACTTATGACCTTGCACTTGCCAGGCAGGCACTTGTGCCATGGAGCTATCTCTCCAGCCCAGTCAGTGTTTTTCTTTTTATTTTGAAACGAGGTCTTCCTAATTCATTAAGTTCCCTAGGCTGGGCGCAAGCTTGCAATCCTCCTGCCTCTGCTTCGCAGACTGATGAGATTATAGGTGTGTGTTACCATGCTCTATTATTTGGTCTTTTAATACTAAGGGGTTTGTACTAAGTATTGTACTCAGTGTTTCACACATGCCAGATAAATGCTTTATCACTCAACTTCACCTCATCCCCTAATGTCCATTTTTAAGGGCATATTTGAACTGTTTGGACTGCCACATAAAAAGGCTGAAAGGAGGTACAAGTAAGAGAAATCTGTATTAACTGGTCATAGTGCCTATGGTAGAATGTGCAGAGTTCCTTCGTGGATCTGCCATGAAGGCCATCATGGAACAAGTTTCCTCAGATATTTTAATGAGCCCAGGAAAAAAAATCGGCTGATCTGAGAGAGCAAGTGCTTAGTGCTGTGGATGACCGGGACATCCAGAGACTGACCTTGCCTCTTTGTTTGTCCCCAGCATTCATCTTAGCCTCTTCCACTAAGCTTTTAAAGATTTTTTTTTTTAAAGGGGCAGATATGGTCATGTGATATCTTTGCTTAACTTTTCCTCGGATCCTGAGTGATTCTCAGATCCTGGTGGACATCCACAGCATGAAACCCTCCTCTCTCTGTACTGTGTCACACATGACCTTCTGCAGCTTCAGTGGCTTAGAGTGTGTACAGCTGGCCCTGAGTCATTGCACTGGCCCCAAACTAGTCCCATGGTTTGGAAATTCTTGCCCCTCTTTCTGAATTATAATCATCTTCACAATGTAGTCCCACCTGTACTTCAGGGGACTCAGTGGAAATATGTTATCATGGGCCCTTACTTCTATGGTCATTCCCATCGTTATTTTATCAGTATTTGTCCTTCCAGTTAGACTGTGAGATGCTTAAGGCTAGAAATGCTAGCTGGTTTTGTACAATATCATAGCCCTATCATTAAGCCTTGTGAAGCTTTATGAGATGGATGGATAGATGGATGGATGGATGGATGGATGGATGGATGGATGGACGGGTGGACAGACTGCAGTGTTTGGTATTCTATAACTAGATTCGGTGCTTTTGCTGTTCACTTTCTCTGCAGACACCTATGGAAGCAAAGAACCAGTGTACTGATATGAAAGCTCTACATGTTACTCTACATGTTGCTCCATGTATCAAACAGGAGTCTTGGGAAATGGAGCATTTCCCCAAGAGTACGGTAGACCTTGAACTCCAGAGAGGCTCACTATGTTTCCTTTATTGTCATGCAGGTTGCTGGATGTCCTTTTTAATAAGGACATCCTCCTTCCTTCCCTCATCCTTCACCTGACCATTTTTATTTCAATTCAAACAGGGTTGTGTCTCTAGGAATGTATTTAGTGACAATCTATAATTTGCCAGAGAGCTGCTCAACTCTTACTAGGAAAAGATTTTGTCAGAAAACAAGGTTATTTCTTGATTTTATTATGATGTTCTGCAATTCAAAAGATAGGCATCACTGTTTCCCTGAGGCTTCAGAGGACTTATTTTCTCTCTGATAGGCTGACCAGGACACAGGAGGTGGTTTTAGAAAACCCATTCCACTTTCAGTAGTACTTGCAGGATGTGTGTGTGCAGGTGTGTAGAGAAGTGCATAGAAAACAGATACTGCAAAGTATAGAAGTTAGTGGAGTAAGCCTGGGATTGTGGCACATGACTGATCCCAGGACTGTGGGAGGCTGGGGCAGGAGAATTGCAAGTCTACTAGTGCAGTTAGTAAGGCTCTGTCTCAAAAATAGACAGATAGATGAATAGATAGATAGATAGATAGATAGATAGAAGTATAATTTAATGTGAAAGACCTGCGTTCAATCCCCACTACAACCAAAAAGTAAATCTAAGAAAAAAAGTGAAGTTTAAAAGAAAGAAAATAGCTGGGCGTGGTGGCGCACGCCTGTAATCCCACTACTTGGGAAGCTGAGGCAGGAGGATCAGTGCGAGTTCAAGACCAGCCTGGGCTACAAAAGTGAGCTTAAGGCCAGCCTGAACTACATAGTGAGAACCTGTCTCAAAAAGATAAAAATAAATAAAGAAATAAATAGAAAGAGAATAAAATTTCCAAAAAAAAAAAAAGAAGCAATCAAAATACAGGCATGAGAACTATAGGAAAAATTACGAAAGTTTTAGTGATGCTACCTTTAGGTGATGAGATAAATCAATGGTGTTTATTTTCTTCTTTATACTTCTTAGTATTTTCAGTAGAAATTAAAAAAAACCTTTCTTTTAATAACATGTAATTTCCTGAAAGCATGTTAAGTTTTCATTTAATAATCTGAGGCAATTTGACAAAGCTACAAATTATATTCAAAAATGTACTCTGGAAGTTAGCAACAGCAAAACCTACCACACAGGAAGCAGAGCTACTACTTGGAAAAATAAAATTGGGAGTTGTACTCTACTGAAGGAACACAGTTGCTGTGGTTTTTCACTCTTCCAACATGGAGAAAACAAAACACAATAAAACTGATGAAAACAGCACTGCTGGTGAGTCAAAGATGCCCTGAGAATTCAGATTGGAGTGCAGAGAGGCCTTGGTGTGCACAATAATTAAGAGGTAATGGATAATTTATGCTAGAAATTTTAATACATTATTTATTTATTTTCAACAGAATGTGAGTAATTGCCTACCTCACATGTATTTTCACACATCCACACCTGGAGTACATCACGACCCAAGTTATCACCCACTGGCAAGCGTGGCACTTGCAGGTTGAGCCCTGGAGAGAAATAGACCTTCCTTGATAGTGCTGCCTTAGAAATGCAGGTCTGGGAAGAGATGCTAAAGGTGGTGCACTTGCAAGTGTCAGGCTGACTGTGGTGTGTACATATTTATTCTGTCTCTTATTTCCATGGCAATAGAAGGCTGAAGTGTAAGCATACCTAGGAGAGGCAATTCCAGTTGGAATGAAACTTAACAGTCCTGTTTTCTTAGTTTGTAATAGCAGTCTCATGTTCTCTAAATTGTAGTTTTATTCACTATCTTTTTTTTTTTCTTTTGTCATTCTTATAGAAGATACTGCATACTTTTAGCCTAATAGAGATAGGATTTTTCAAACATTATTATAGGCTTTCAGCTACAATTTGTTTTGTTCATGAGAAAAGTCACAAAATTTCTTTACATTTAATGCTTTCTAAAAGCACTATTAGCGGGATGACCACTGACTAGGAATTTTAAGGAGAACAGAGTTTTGTAAAGCTCTTGTGATTAAAATGCATGTGTATAAATCATTTTTTTGTTATTAAGCTTCTTTTAGGACTTTCGCTTCCCAGAAGACACATGGAAGGTCAGTTTCCTGGGCTATCATAATTCTAATCCGTTGTGTCCCAATGTTTTCAGGAGTCATTCAGTATGAATAAAGGGAAGCTGATGAGCAATGGGAAGGAGGCTTATTATTTTTGATGACTTGTAATTGTTATAAAAGGCCCCATAGATTCTCACTGGTGGGCTGGCTGAGAAGGGCTTTTGCTTGCCTTAGGGACCTGCAGGTTGAAAATATTAGCTGTGGGATATTGCACTCTGGTTGGAAATTGATGTCCTGACAAAACAAAGGGAAGCAAGGAGCTAATCTGTAATACAGATAGAAGAAGGAAAGAAGGAAGGAGGAAGGAAGAGAGAAAGAAGGCAGCGAAAAGGATAGAAAATGTGAAGGCAGCCTTAGGTTTTACAGAGTGGTCTACCAGCAGAACATACCTTGTCCCTGGCTTTTTGGTCTTACCCTCTTGCTTGAGCCTCAGGCACTGGAATACATGTTGCTGTCATGTAATTGCCCTGATCATGTGAGACTGGCCAGTAGGGAGGGGAAAACAATGAGAACAGAAATTTTGGCTTTCATGGCTTGATGTAGAGCTTCAAAATCATCCCAGCCACATTTTCAGCAGACTCATTCTTAAACTCATTTGGAAATGCCAGGGGCTTAGCCAGAACTACTAGAAATCAATCAATTAATCAATCAAAGGTTGGTAGCTAAGACTGATCCCAGCATATATTACAAAATCACAGTAGTCAAGTGTGGTATCAGTATTCAGGTAGATGAGTAAGTGGAACAGAATGGAGAATTCAAAGACAAACTTGTGTTTATGGATAACTTTTTAATAAAGGAGAAAAGGTAGGAGGGTAGTCATTAACCAGTGATGCTTATATAAAATATGTGCTTTAATCCATACCTTATATCAAACATTTTGTTGAAAGTATGTCATAGAGTTAAATATAAAATTTAAAACTTCAATACTTTTGTAAGAAAACAGTAGAAAGCTTCTGTGATTTTGGTTAGATAAAAATTTCTGAAGTAATTCTCCAAACACACACACACACACACACACACACACACACACACACACACATACACACATGCACCCCCACATACTAAGAAGGTGAGTTTTTTAACATTAGCAATATATGCTTTTTGAAAGCATTATTAATAAATAAAAATACAAAAATTGGGAGGAAATGCAAGAATAGTGGTGCATATGGCTTATTTGATATCTGGCATGTATATGAAGAACTTACTAAAACAGCATAGTAGTAAGAAATTGGATGCTACTTACTTACTTACTTACTTTCTTTCTTTCTTTCTTTCTTTCTTGGCACTGGGGATTGAAGTCAGGACCTTGTGCTTGCCAGGCAAGTGCTTATTCTATGGAGCTATCTCCCCTGCCCTGGACACTACTTTAGAAAATGAGCAAAAATTTGAACAGATACTTAATCAAATGGGATATACTGTGAGCAAATAAACACATGAAAAGATGCCCAATATTGCTAGTCATTAGGAAAATGCTAATTAATCGCACAATGAGATGCCTGTACATACCCTTTAGAATTTGTGAAATTAGAAAGATTGATAAGTGTTGGGAAGGACTGGAACCTTTTATACTTCTTAGTGAGATTATAAATTGTTATCAACATTGTAAAAAACATTTTGGCACTTTCTTAAAAGGCAAAGATTTCACCTGCTAAATCATGAAGCCATTCCCTTTCTGCATATGTGCAGAAAGTAAAAGCATATGTACATTAGTGTGGTACCTTAGGAAGATGATATGATCTTTGTATGTACCATTGAGACGTAACAGCGGTATCTTAGTTATTTACCACACATAGAAGATCTGTAGGCCTTTGTTAGTCTAGGAATACATTTTGGTCTTGTGCTACTTAGCTCCAGAGCCCTAATTCTATTATTCATTTATTTATAAATAAATAATATGTAAAAGTAAAGAAGTAAAAGCGTATGTACATAGAAAGATCTGTGCATGAATGTATGTGAGCTTTATTTGTAGGAGTCAAAGCTACAAACAGTCCAAATGGACACCAAGAGATAAATGGATAAATAAACTGTACTATTTTATATAACATATTATTCAGTGAAATAAAGGCATGACTTACATGGACTTGGATGCATGAGTAGCATGAGATGGAGAATCTTGAAAGGTAGTAAATTAAAGGAGCCTTCCACCCCTCTGCCAGTGTATCCTGTCTGATATTTGATTGCCTGTGGACTGAGAGATGGAAGGATGGTATATGGGCTATTTTTTTTTCTTGTTTCAGAACTTTTGTTTATTTATTTTTATGGCTGGCTCAGCCTGACCTGAGGCTGGTGCAGCATGTGGTGCCGGGGATCGAACCGCAGTCCCTGCAGCTGCCTGAGCTTTCCCAAGCAGGTGCTTTAGACCACTGAGCCATCCTGCCGGGCCCATATGGGCTATTTTGGATGGTAGTCACAGAATAGGTTCATATTTAAATGTGGGATAATATTTTGATTGCGGTAATGATTTCTTAGGTGTATCAAATCTTATCAAAGTGTGTATTTTAAGTGTCCACCACTTATTTATATCAATACTACTTTGTAATGCTGAGAAAAGAAAAATATATTAAATTTAACCCATATGGACAGATTTACCATCATTGGTTTAAAATGTGCTTTTGTCAAGTGTCTCTTCTTAGGTTAAAAGTTTCTGACAGTTTCAGTTGGTAATTCCTTTATTGTTCATCGTATTTAAATGTTTTTAGACATTAAATGTTGTGAGAAGGGCTGGTGAGATAGCACAGCTGACTAAGCGCCTGCTTTGTTTGGCAAGTGCAGGGACGAAGGTTTGATCACCAGTCCTGCATGCTGGGCTGGCCCTGCCCCCGGCACATGCTGAGCCAGGGACCAAGTTTGGTTGCACGGTTGTAACCCCAGCGCTGGAGAGGCTGAGAACAGGAGGATCACTATGAGTTGGAGCTGTAGAGTGAGACCCTGTACCAAATACATAAAAGAAAATGTGGTAAGAAGTCTTAAAATGACCCAAATATTGAAAGAGTAGAGTCTTATGAATGAACTACAGCAAGGTTGGTAATTTATTAAGCCAGAATTTTGTCTATAAACAGTATAGAAAGTCAAAACAGCAAAACTATTGAAAACTCTTTTCTATATTTGTACTTTTCTTAAGCTTATATTAAATGCCTTTGGTTTTGTGCTTAGTACATAAAGTGGGGAAAAAGATGGAATGAAGTATGACCTGCCTTCCAGAGGACTTCATATTTTGTTTGCAAAGATGAGTTTTACATGTCTAATCCAATAAGTAACAGTCAAAGAAAGTCTTTAACTGAGATCATGAATATGACACTTGATTTTTTTTTTTCTGTAGTTCTTTTCAAGTCTGGAGAGATAAAAAATGTCTTCTGTGGAAAATAATACCATTTTCTCCTTTTCTAGTCCTTCTCATTAAGCTTTCATTTACATCTATTTTATCATAAGCTACCTGTTTTTGTTTTAATAACCTCATACAAGGACTATTACAGAGTTCCGGTCTACATTTTTTTCTCCTTTTGAACATGCTTATTTAAGACTCAAGTTCCAATTTGCTGAACTATTTCCAGCCTAGTCGTCCTAACTTGAAATTGCAGCTGCAATGTTCAGTAATGTCAGATTTATTTTTCTAGCATAACTTCTCTGACTATGAAGAGATTCCTTTATTTTGTTCTCATCATGAGATGTAGTCTCATGATGCAGCTCAGACTCATAGTGATCCTCTCTTTTCAGCCTCCCCAGCGTTAGGATTACAGGTGTGTGCCATTGTCTCAGACTTGGTTACCAGCTCAGTGCGCCTGGGGCAGAGTTGAGATGGTATGGAGGACCAGGACCGAGCCTTGGTTTCTGTACTTGCTAAAAGCAGGTGCTTAGTCTGCTGAGCTATTTCACCAGCCCTTGTGAGGGGATTCTTTACATGACACCGGTGTAGGACCAGTGTAGGACCTTCAGTGTAGGACCTGAAGATACTTTCAGAAGTGTTTTCCTTTTTTTGTCATTCTTCTTTTGTATATCTTTGCCATGACTTTTTTTCATGATGTCTATCTTTACCATATTTTCTTTTCTTCCTTCATGTTTTCATGGACTTAGATCCAGCCAAGGGGCAAAGGCCTTGTGTACCTGTAGGTCTCAGAAGAGACACTTGAGAAAGAAATGTCTAAATTCACATGGTGTTGTCACCCAGGTCTCCTGAGATATCAATGAGGCTTGCTTGTACTGTGTAATTGTTAAACAGACTCTTAAAGAGTGCCTGCTTCTCCAGTGTGTGTGTGTGTGTGTGTGTGTGTGTGTGTGTGTGTGATGTGCATGTATGAGTGTGCACCTAGTTTGGGTAGAATTGTGCATTGCCTTTTTTTTATATAAACCGCCATGTTGAAACTTTGTATTTCCTACCCAAGTGCCCTTTTTATACTCATTTCCCCCACTCCCTAGCACTAGTGACTGAACCCAGGGCCTCATGCAACCTGAACAATGCTCTTCCACCGTGCTACAGTCTCAGCCTCCCACCCCTTTTCTTTTCAGGCTTTCAGTTTTGTGTTAGGTACTTATTCAGTCCTGCTTTGAGGACAAAAAATGAGACAGTCACAACAGAAAACAGCTGCTGTCCCTATTCAGTGTGAATTTAAGTCAGCTGCCCCATGCAGTACCTGCTCTTTAAACTCTGTCTCTGTAATGTGGAAAGGAGGATGCAGTTTGGGGAAGAGAGCATTTAATGCTGAATAGTCATGTTGTGAGTCAGTGGTTTTCCAAGTGCTCTTTATCACATGTCCCTTTTTACTTAAACCCAGTTCATAAACTGCTTTGTAGAAAATGGAGCTAACTGTCCGAGGCAGGGCAGTATGGTTCAGTGGCCCATTTAGTCACCCTGCTCTTTTCTCCCAGAGGCTGTCCTTGAACGTCCTTGGTGGTCCTCCTGGAGTTCCTTGTTTCACGGGTTAAAAGCCAGGTATGCGCAGCTTTTCTTTCACATGGAGAAGCATTTGGCCTAAGTCTGCTGTTTAGACTTCTAACCTTGAATGCCTTAAATAGCTAAGACTATGAGGAAACTAGCTAACCTAAAATACAACTTCCAAAAAAAGAGTGAAGGAAGTCTGGGCTTACCTGTTGTGGACCTCCAGGGGAAGTAAGCTGAACTCAGCTAACCTCGTAAATGGAAGGCCTATCAGAGGACAGGCTGAGAGCCTAACACTTGAGGACTCACAGCCACAGGGCCAGTTTGCACGCACTGGAAGGCTCTCCTCCATAGACGTGCTGGAGAGCTTGCATAAAAGATGTTGGGTAGGGCAGGAGACAGTAGGTCGTCTCTCTTGGTGGTGTAGTCCTAAAGGAGAGCAGAAAACTCTATTATTTTTATACTTTTGGGCAAGGGACAAAATCACTGAGAAGGCCTTGACACAGGGATGAGGGTTTCCTTCAGGCTGTGGCTGAACCAGGACAACAGTGAGCATCCATCTTAGCAATGACACCTCAGCCAGGCTTGGATCCTCACGTCAGCCCAGTGTTAGCAGCTGTCCATTGTGGTGTAACCAATCTCTTCTAAACTCATGGCTTTGAAATCTAAGCAAGGTAGAGCTGCTCAGAGTACTTCATTCTGCCCAGTGTAAGGAGTTCTTTAGCTGTGCGAAGCAGCCTTGATGGCTTCTCTGTTCCTGTAGCTGGCACTCAGCAGGGTTGGCTGGAGCAGCCACAGGATGGTTGGATATGGTCTTTTCTCTGTCTTTGTTTTTTGATTGGTATTTCCAGGAACAAAAGCAGAAGGATGGGTAAATCAGAACAACATACACATAAAGAGACAGGAGAATCAATGGCAGGAAAATTTGTGAAGTATGTACCATATTTTCTTTCTCACACCTTTGCTGCCCCATTTCCATCTTTGATTTTTATGTTTCCCTCTATCAATAGCTCACTTGCTTGCCTCTTCTGTCTCTCTCTCTCTTCTATTCCTCCTTCTCTCCCTCCTTCTCTTCCTCCCTTCCTTCTTCCTTCCCCTCTTCCCTCCCCTTTTTTGCCTTACCTGGGATCAAACTCAAGACCTTGCACTTGTGAGGCAGGCACTTTTCTTTTCTTTCCTTTCCTTTTCCTTTTCTCCTCTCCTCTTTTCTTTTCTTTGTTTTTCCTTTCCTTTCCTTTTCCTCTTTCTCTCTCTCTCTTTCTTTCTCTCTCTCTCTCTTTCTTTCTTTCTTTCTTTCTTTCTTTCTTTCTTTCTTTCTTTCTTTCTTTCTTTCTTTCTTTCTTTCTTTCTGCCTATGCTGGAGATTGAATTGTGGTCTCTGTGGTTGCCCAAGTTTGTCTAAACAGGCACTTTAGACCACTGAGCCATCTCGCTAGCCCACAAGGCAGGCAATTTCTATCAGCAGTTTCTTCATCCAGTAAAAATGCCTCATTTTTCAAAAGCATCCCAATACTTATACAGGAAAAAATTAGACTCATAATTTTTCATGCAGATTGAGACATTTGGAGAGGAAAAGGGTCACTAAAATGGCAACAGGTCTAAAAGGGCTTTTCCTGAAGAACTGACATGTAATAACTATTCATAAAATTTTACCTGATTTTCACAATCCTGACTGATTTTTTTCCCTTCTGCTGAATCTTTCTGCATCTCTGCTAGAGTACATTTACTGCTTCTTGGTATTTTAAGTGCAAGTAACTGTCAAGGCTTTCTTGAATTGTGAATTCCTAGAAAGTAGATTCACTGTCTTGTTTGCCTTTCCCAGTGTATTTGGCAGAGGCATTGTGCATATAGTAAATACTCCCTTGTGAGTTGAAAAAGAAAAGACAAAAAAATCCCAACACTGATGTTCTTGGTAGTGAAAAGTTGCCTCGCAGAATTGATTAATCACTATCCCATTTACCTTCTAAGAGTTCTACCTTCTTTACGAACCTTTCATGTGACTGTTGGCCTCTGACTTATTTCTACTCATCTCAGTTTCTTCATCCCCAAGTGGGCACATTATCCCTGTGCTTTATATTTTATATGATGTGAAATGATGCCTATAAAAGGATTCAAAATATTATATCTGAACATGACTTCACACTCATAAAGCAATATTATTTCAGTTTGATTGTTTCTGATCATTTGTGCCTAGTGCAGTTAAGTGCATCTAGATAACCACTTCTCCCGTTTAGTTGGAAGTTCAGGCTTTACTCCCTTTCCCACCATTCTTAATTCTATTTAAGATAAGGTGGAGGGGACAGTAGGCCTGGAGTAATCAGATGCAAATCTCAGCTGAGTGGTTTCCATTCACTGCTGAGTGTACCAGCAAGTCACTCACCTTCTTTGAGTCTCATTCCATAGTTATAATGTAACATAACATAACATAACATAACATAACATAACATAACATACCATAACAACATCAACTCTGCCCAGGGGGATGGAATGTGGTTTGGATTAATTTCATGTAAAAAATTTTGTGGGAATAAGGACCAAAGGCTGATATTAGGGATTATTTCAGATTACCCCCGCCCCTGCTGCCATAATTTCCTGCCTGATGTTTGATCATCC
This sequence comes from Myocastor coypus, assembly GCA_004027025.1. NCBI lineage: Eukaryota > Metazoa > Chordata > Mammalia > Rodentia > Myocastoridae > Myocastor > Myocastor coypus. The sequence continues at coordinate 24,043 of PVJA010015432.1, read as the reverse complement.
ATCTATCCATCCACTCTTTTTTGGTTCATGTTTACATGAACTTAGATTTATTAGACAGTTGTATTTTTGGGTTGTGTGATGTGGGGATTAGATACTGGGTCTTCATACTGATCTACATCCCCAGTCCTTCTTTGTTTTTTGTTTTTTGTTTTTTTTTTTTTTTTGAGAAAGGATCTCACAAAGGAATTTGCAATCTTCCTGCCTCGGCCTATTACTGTGTTTGCAGGCGTGCGCTCCCATGCTTGGCTAACTGCTGGACATTCTGAGGATCACAATGCATTAATTCCTCAGGTATCTGGAGATTTTTTTTAGAGAAAAGAATTATTTTACTTAATTTCCTATTTTTATACAAACAGAAGCTCTAAAGCAAAGCATTTACCCCTGTTTCAAAGGATAGGATGATGCACATCTTAAGCAAGCATCTAGAAAACTAAAACTGCCTCAGTAAGAATAGCATGAAGACAAGAGACCTTCCTGAAACCGAGTTACATATGTCGGATTTGTGTAAAATGTAGTCCTGTCCTTAAACCCTTGCTTCTGCCACCTGCAAGATCTATGGAAGTGAGGTGCTGGCGTTAGAGCCGCTGGTGCACTACCATAGGCTATTTCTATGCCAAGCTCCATCCTCTTAAGAGCACTGGGGTTGCCTCTCGTGTAGGGGTTAACGCTATTTTGAAGGCTCAGCAGGGTTTTCTCATTTTTTGTGAATGTTCTGTTGTTATCTGCTGTGAATCCTCCCTCAGGAGGATCATGTGTCCCTCCTGCTGTAGAAATTGAAAAGAAATTGCTCACTTGCCACCACAGCAGGGCCGGGGCCCTTGAGTCAGATTGTTTACATACAGCATCCATCCCAAGATTGTGTCCTTCCTTGTGTGGCTTTGGGCATTCAGTTCTCTCAGCACACTATGCCTGCCCCACACCCTCTGCCACTGCCCCAGCTTCAAATGGCCTACGTGGAATTCCTGTCAGAAGTCTTTTTAGAGGGCTTCTTTGAAAGCTCCAGGAACTTCCTGAATTACAAGACTTCCTCAGGCCCAAGTTGTTATGAAGATGCCAGTCTGTCTGTTGTAAGCAGGATTTATTTTAGGGTGTCTCTGAAGCTTTTTGTTTTATTCCAGTTGGAGTCAAGAGAAAGCCCTTTGGGGATAGTGAAATATGCCCTGACACATTTCTCTTGAGCACATGTTTATATTTCAGTAAAGAAGAGGCCCCTTAGCGCGCTAAGAATTTATATAGCAGAGGTTGCAATTTTTCAAGTCCCTTGTAAAGTCATTATGGTTGATACGACCTCTGGGGTAATGCACATCCTAAAGCGCTATAGAGCATCAGTGCTGCGTCTCTTGGTCAGTGGAGAGCTCCTCTCACACATAACTGATGGTGTGCGTATATGCAGACCATCATGGCACCTTGGTTTCCTCCCCTTTTCTAGATTACAGAATTTGTACCCTTCAAAATTTATAGTGTCTGTAAAGGTGCCATTTTATTTAGACAGTAGACATTTTTTTCTATTCAAGATTCGTTTGATAAGGCATTAGCAATGGTATATTTTTGGTTGTTTTTCATTAACTTATTTATTTGATACTTAATGCTTGACATCTTAAGCATTCTGGAAGTCATTATAGAATATACTATCTACTTTTGAATTTTTAAATTAAAGTCATTGAGTGTGGCTTTTATTTTTTGGTGGCTCTGAGTTGTTAATTACTGACTGAAGCTTTTATTTCCTAATTGGCATCAGCAGAATAGTTACCTACTGCATATGGTTAGGTATGTTTTAGAAAGAACAGTTCTTTGTGATCAGGTATATGGAGAATATTGGGTAAACAAAATTGAGTCATTTTCTTTTTCATGATTACTTTGAGTCTGTTCTGTGTTTTTAGTTTAACTTGGAGTTGTAGCAGAGGTGGCAAAGCCTATGGCATGTGTGTTACTGTTTTTCTTTTAAGTCAGAAGATGTCAATGTATGAATTGCTTTTTTAAATTACTACTAAAATATTCAGGTGTAATTCCAGTGCTGCTACTTTATGCTAAATAAGTGGAATGTGGGTTCCAGTTTGGGCACTTGGCTCTGAAAGGATCGCCATCACTGGGTTAGACAATGGAACTATTCCTAAATGTAGTGGACCAGAGAGCATCCTTTGTGTTTCATGTATTATAATTTGTAAAGAACTTCATTTTTAATCATTTTATTTATTTCTCTATTTGCTGCAAGGTCTTGCTACACAGCTTGTACTTGTAGTCATCCTCTTGTCTCAGCCTCCCCAGTGCTCAGATTATAGGTGTATGCCACCATGCCCAGTTTCAGTGGCCGGCTCTGTCATGTGGTACTGGGATGGAACTCAGGTCCTTTGTTTGCCAGGCAGGTGCTTAGACCACTGAGCTGTCTCCCCAGCCCCTCCTAAAGAACTTTAGAGCATTATTATTATTATTATTATTGTTATTATTATTATTATTATTAATGCTATGCCAGTTGGTAGCTTCTGGGGCTGTCAGTCTGTGGGCTTATTTGCATGTGCATCAAAACACCTGAAACTGCTGTCAAAGTTTTTGTCTCCTGCTGAAATGCGTTTTCTGTATACTCTTGTTTAAATTCTTGTCATTGTGAGTGTTTTGGCCACCCCTAGCTGCCTGAAACCTCACCTTACCTCGAAGTCATTATGATGTAAAAGTTCATATAATTTACCGTTTAAGTAAGAATACTTTGGAAATGAAAGGGAATTTTATTAAGAGCTATCCGAGGACAGTATTGTTATTGGGTAGGTTTTTCTGAAAGTGGCTTTCACCAAATCTCGGTAGAGCCTGAGTTGCTTGCCTCCTTCCAGAGTTGGATTCCGGATTCTTCTCAAACAAACACCTGAACAAAGGGAGCAAAAAGTACTGGTAAAGTTTGTTTTCAAAAGTAAAGAATGAGGAAGAAACTGCAGAGTGAGCTTGGGCCAAATAAAAAGCAAGATAAAAAGAACAGCCTGAATGGGACAGGGCTGGTTATGGGGAGGAAAGCTTCAATAGGAAGTTCTTACTTTATACTGTCCAAACCTGAAGGAAACCCGTGAGAATCTCTACATATGGGTCCAGGGAGGCAGTGCTGGGACACCATGCCTCAGGCTCACATCAAATTTAGGCCATTCAGTGTCCATTCTGCTTGAGTTTTCAAGAGAAGTCCACATGCAGGGCTTTGGGAATTGTTGTGGACATGTGTCCCGGATCTTGTAGTTCACACATCACATCTAATTCCCCAGCGAACATTATCATGCCTTAATTTTTTCTGTCAGAGTTTTTAAACTATAGCACTCCATGACAAGCCAGGATTGTTATGACTAACAGAAAGTATAAAAACTAACTCAAAGGAAGGGGGTTGTTTTATTGAATGCTATAATTAAAACTTCCAGAGGCTGATATGATTTCTGGTATGGCTGAGTCCAAGACTTAACTTTCATTTATGATAAACGATAAGGATAAAGTAGGCCCTTGGGCTGTTCCATGTCATTGCGTATAGTAATGTAGTACTTCAAGTTATATTTTACCATTCAGGTTGTCATCAGAATAGACAGCATCTTTGTTTGTCCCAGAATTCTTAGGAGAACTTCCGCGTTGAGCTGATGAGACAAATTTCTAAATCAGATCCCCAAATTCAAGAATTCCAAATGCTTATTGGTTTGGATATATGGCAGTGGGTAGTGTAGAAGGGAGGTGACATGGAGCTAATTTTGTCTTGGATGTTAGAGTATCCCCAAAAGTGAATAGGCTGGGTGGATTACAAATTGTGACAGGATACAGGAAACAGTGTAGGCTAGGCTTCTTGTTTCTTAGCTCTGTAGGAGACTTGGCCCCCAGCTGCTTAACTTCATTAGAATTCCCTAGGGCATGATAAGTTCTCATAAGGCCTCCTTCCCTAAGTGTAAACGGAGGATGGATTGTCCCATTGTTTGGGGTTTTTCCACTGTCTTCATAATTCTGTTGTATTCAAGGAGGTGAGGCCAGGTAACTGAGCAGCAGATAGATGGAGTGATTAAGTCTTTCCCAGTCAATTACTGAGAAAAATGCAGTTATTAAGAAATAATATCCCTACACATACTGTTTTTTAGCTTTTATATGAAGTAATATATGCTTATCATTAAAAATAAAGAAAAGATAAACAGTCTGATGGTAATAAAGAACATTTATAATCTCCTCTTGAATGTGATTTACCCAGATTAACTTTGACTTCCTTCTCAAATAAAATTGCATTTTTAATAAAAGTGTTTGTGTGTGGAAATGGAAAGTGTACTGTGTTTTTGAATATCAAATATTTAGTCTGTGCTGCACCTGGTGTTTTTTTCTCCAACAAGTAGTACCCAAATTATGTGATTTAATAATTTATATTAGTACCTGAATAATACTTCAGTTGCTTGTTTCCCTTTTATGAAATACAAATTGAAAAATATTTTTTTCCACAGAGGTGAAAACATATCTTTCAGGCATAAATTATTTTGTTTTCAAAGGTATTACATTCATTCAGCATGTCAAAGAAAAAATATTTTTATTTTTTTTTTAGAATTTTTTATTTTATTTATTTTATTTTTGTCTTGTTTCAGGACCTTTGTTTGTTTATTCACTCATTTTTATGGCCGGCTCAGCCCACCCTGAGGGCAGGGCTGGCGCAGCATGTGGTGCCGGGGATCGAACTGCGGTCCCTGAAGCCACCCAAGCTTTCCCAAGCAGGTGCTTTAGACCGCTGAGCCATCCCGCCGGGCCCCCAAAGAAAAAATATTTTAAAAAGTGTTTTAAGACACACATATATTCACCGTTTCATCAGCACTCTATGAAGTTGTGCAAACTACTTGTGAGGGGTTCATCTTATAGCTCTAAGTGTATAGGTGTAGAAGAGGCAAAACTTTCCCCCCACCTTCTGGGAGTTCAGTGATTGAGTCTATGAAATAAAGCCACAGCAGACAGAGCAACAAGAAAAAAGCTTCACAAATTTTTTATGTGCACAGAGGCATCACATAAAAAAGTGAATACCCTAAGTCCAGTGACATCTAAAGTTTGTATATCCCCTTTAGGAGGGAAAACAGGCAGGTATATAGGCAGTTTAGGGGTGAAAGACTTTTGGGAAAGATGAATGTCCCTCAGAAGAATACATGACAGTCTGTGACAAAGCCTGTCTAGATGTGGTGTCACCTCTAGCCTGTTCTCCTGCAAGATGAGCTAATTGTCCTTGAATGCTGAAGTTCATGACAGTTTAGTTCACTTTGGATGTTCTGACTCTAGGGAGATTAGCAGTTCAGCAAAAGCCCCATACTGCATTTCCTACTCCCTGATTACCCTCAGTTTGAAGTACAAAGTGACATATTTTAGGATATCATTTCCTGAAGTCCTTACTAGGACATATTAAGAATTGCTTGTCCCTAAATTGAGGTTCTCTATGTGATACTTGCAATGGGAGGGTTGTGGCTGAAGGAAGTTGTGATAACAGCACTGTCTGGGTCCAGTTTCTATCCGATTATCTTAACATTTTGGAGTCTCCACTTCCTTATCTACAGAATGAGGACAGTGTCCTTTAAACTATAAGGCTGAATTCAACAGTTAAATCCTGACATATCATGACATATAAAATGCTTAAAGTATGAGTCACTATGCTAATAGGACAGGTGCTTAATGGGTAGGATCTAAGTGATGGTTTAGAATCCCTAAAACTGTAGATCTTAGTCCAACCTCCTACATAACAGTGCAAAAACTTTTGAGGGGACAGTCCTTATAGATGGGTCTGTAGTCTTTGATTAAATAACCCAGGAACCTTACTATCTTCAAAGGAGGCCTGTGCATATTTTTGGTCAGTCCTAACTGTAATTGATAATAGCACACATTTTGTGCAGTTTACAAGAAAAATTTCACATCTCTTGTTTTCCTTATCTGGATAGTAATTCTATAGGGCTGGTAGAGATTTTGGGAAGCTGTTTTTAATACTGAGCCGAAATCTACTTCCTTGTTACTTGTACTTTTGGATTTGTAGAGTTTCAGGTAACAGATTTGATTCTAACAGTAATTCAGATTATATCCATTCAACACTATTTATTGAGTAAAACAGTATTTCCCCTCACTTATCTGGAAGTTATTCTAGTGTGGGAGTCTGTAAACTGTAACTTTAAGTTCAAATCCAGCCCACTGCCTCTTTTTTCTTTTTATTGGAACCCAGACATACCCATTCTTTTGTTTTTTTGCCACAACAATAAAGTTGAGTCATTGCAATAGAGACTGCATCTGTAAAGCCTACCATGTTTAGTATCTGGCCCTTTACAAGGCAATTTTTCTGCCCCCCCTAGCCTGGCGATAGAGGTAGATAATAAATTCTTGAATATCACTAAATACATCATATCTAATTTTTCTAGTGCAGGGTGCTATGGATGAAAGCAACAGAGAGAAATTAATTTATATTGAGCAGCAGCAGGTACTCGAAATTGACATATAAGCCGGGCCCTGGAGGACAGAGAGCTAGAAGGTGCATGCACCTGCAGGAACTGAGTAGGCCCAGGGACAAACTGCATCCAAGTGAAGAGCTGAAGCAAGCTGCAGGAGGGCCAGTGAAGCCGGAATCAAGTCATGGGTGGCTTAAGAGTCAGCTAGAGAAAGCAGAAAAGGTTAGCACAGCTAACCCATCTGGGTTATAGACCCATCTATAACCTCATCCTTCTAAAAATACTGTCTAAAGCTTCATGTAGATTTGCATTTTATTTATTTATTTATTTATTTTTTGTCTTTTTGAGACAGGGTCTCGCTATGCAGTTGAGGCTGGCCTTGAGCTCACTTTTGTAGCCCAGGCTGGTCTCGAACTCGCACCCATCCTCCTGCCTCAGCCTCCCAAGTGCTAGGATTACAGACGTGAGCCACCACGCCTGGCTTAGATTTGCATTTTAAAGCAACTATGTACAGAGAGATGGAGAGAGGTGGTTTCTTTAGCTCTCTAGTGAGCCAGTTGCTTCTAGTTGTGGGTTCATCTGCAAAGCAGAATGGGATCAAGAGACCAGGGGGTTCAAGAGAGGAGGAGAGGGGAGGAAAAGATAAACAGCTGTCATGTACATGTAGCAACTCCACACATGGATACAGTCATTCTGTACTGCAGATATGTGCCAATAAAATAAAGATTTGACAAATTAAAAAAAAAAAAAAAAAAAAAGAGGCAAAGGTTCTCAGCCATCTAGTTTGAGTACTTAGGTGAGTGAGTTTGCTACTTAGGAGATAGAGGAGGGTGAAGGAGAGGCAAGTTTAGTGAGTGATACTCATTTTTGTTTTTTACAATTATTTTCAAGAGGGACGGCCAAATAGCTCAGTGGATTAAAGCACTTGCAAGCAGGCTCAGGGGCTGGGGGTTCGATCCTGGGCGTGAAGTGCTAGCCCCACCCCAGGGCACCCTGAGATGGCAATTGAGACTGGGCATGGTGGAGCACCTGTCGTCCCAGCTCTTGGGAGGCTGTAAACAGGCAGTTAACTATAAGTCCAATCTAGTAATAAGACCCTGAACATCTTATAAACCCTTCCCTCCAAAAAAAAAAAAAAAAAAAGAACCAAAACAAAAATGCAAAAACAAAGACAGAAACAGCAATATACAAGAATACATATGGTATGGAATTTCAAAACAAGAATAGAAAATTAACAATGATTATTATATTACATATTTTTATTGTCCAATCTGTTTGTTGCTCACATTACCAAATACAGGTATGAAAGTTTGGTCAAATAAACATTATGTGTTCCTTTCAATAAACCTTAATTTTTTGTCCTTTTTGCTTTTTATTTATTTTAAAGCAAGTATAATAATTGATAAGACATTAGAAATGGTACACATTTAGAAGATCAATGTGAGAGGTATTTGACCATGCTTTTGTGTTTCTCATTCCTGTCTTCTATGCAGTTGTTCAGATTGCAGATATTAGCATATAGAGTTAGTTGAAGTGAAAATTTTAAACATTAACTACTACTTTCAAAAAGTTGAGGTAGTATAATTAACTCAGGTATCCTTATGGCCTTCCTGTTTTCCCCCTTTCCCTTTTCTTCATTGTTTTTATTCCTTGTGCTCAGTTTCTTTCCATTTTACTGCATCAGTTATAGCTTCCAAATTTTATTTATTCTTTCAGGTTCTTACACTAGGGAGACAAATATGATGTTTACAAGTGTGGGACTGATTTATTTCACTTATGAGTATAGCCTCTAGCTGCATCTGTTTACCTGTAAAAGCCTCCAGTTTTTCTTTATAGCCAAACAATACTCCATTGTATAAAAATACCATATCTTTTTTACCCTTTCCTCAGGTAATGCACATTTTGGTTGTCTGTAAGATTTGGTTGTGACGAATTGTGCTGCTGTAAACATGTGTGGACTTATAAGTGATGGTGATATATATTTCAGAAATGCTGAGTTTGAGATGCCAGTGAGATTCTGTTTGACGCAGAAAGTCAAATGTCAAGAAGACAGTTGAATATTTGGAGCCAGGAGGAGATACACAGGTGGTAGGTAGGTACAATTTAGTCATCAGCATTTAGATAATTGAAGTGATGTTGTAGAGTGACTTCCCAGACAATGCGTGTAGGAAGGAGTAGGGTATTAGGCTGATGTCCTCAGGCCTCTGGTGTTCATAGTTTTGTTGGAAGAGTAGGATGCTGGTGTTCCTACAGGAGAATGAGAAGAAGTAGTCAGAGAAGTAGGAAGAAACCTTGGGGAAGTGATGTCTCTGTGCTAAATGGGGAACGTTCCAAGAAGGGTGGCTGGTTCCCTGCACCTTGTGCTGCTGCCTGTACAAAGTACAGACTGCTTGTCTTTAGGCTAGAAATGTGGAGAACACTGGTAAGCTTAGCAGAAGCAGACTCAGCCAAGTGTCGAGGAACCTACTAGTGTAGGTTAGGCGGCCTGTGAGTGGCAGTGAGGGTAACTGAACATCTATAGACATGAGTGGAGGAAAGACACACACTTAGCAGTGAAGCATGGATGAGAAGGCAGCAGCTGCAGAGAAAGTGGACCCAGAGCAGTGGTGCTGTTTTTAAGATGCTTGAGCACAGATGGGAAGAGAGAAGAATGGAAGGAGTTTAGGCTGCAGAGTTCAGGGCTAACAGTGGAAGGGCGTTGAGAATACCAGAAGGCAGGGGTCTCCTCTGGTAACTGCAGGAGAGTGGCCAGCCTGGAGGTGCTGCAGCCAAGTGTGCCCCTGTGTTGTCAGGAGGGTGAAGGAAAGACTATGGTGGTTTCTGTTTTCTCTCAAATATACACCTAGGTTGCCTAATGCAAGTGGAGGAAGAGAGATGCCAGAAAGAAAATTTAAAAAGTATAGGGTATATGGCATCATTTTTAAATATTGCTGACTGAAGGGGAGCATGTTATTCAGAGAAAGATAGAAGGGTGACTTGTCAGTTGAGTTGATGATTCCAAATTTATTGTGAGCTGATCTCTGGCTTGGGGGTAGTCACCAAACCTGAGGAGCTGAAGAAATCAAGATAGCTGGGTATTAGGTTACATGGGCAGATACCAAGACAAGATTGAAAACATCAGTAGCTGACTTGATAGAGAAAGGAATGAAGAAATAAAAGCTTAGAAGATGAATGAATCTGATGCTGGCAAAAAAGGGGAAATGGAGGTGAAGGGAAAATAAAGAATTGAGCCGTGTTACATACATGCACCAGATCTTCACAGTGAAGATAATCCATATGCTATAAACATGTACTAATAAAAATTTTAAAAATAAAAAGGGAGATTCCAGGAAGGAGCGGTCTGGATCTGGCTTTGACAGTACAGCTTCTTAGTGGTGACTGTGGGGAGCCTGCGTGTTCTGGTAACTGGGTCCCACGTAAGATGAGGGTGTAAAAGCAAACGTCATGAAACTGTAGACAAAAGAGGCTGAGGATACAGAGGAATTCAGTGGTCTCTGAGGTTCTACAATCTATAGTGTGAGGACATGGGAGGGTGAGGATATGGCCCTACGTGGAGCTGAGAGCATCTTTTGAGTGAGGCGGGAGAGGACAGTAGTGGGCATCAGGACCATGAGTGGCTTTCAGGGAGCCATGCATGTCTGCCTTTGTCATGCATTGTGTGATTGAGTTTCTTCCTTTTCTATGTCTTTGACAAAGAGAATATGGCAGTGCCAGTTTAAAGTGAAGACTTGGTCTCTTGCAAACCTTTAAATGGGGTACATTAGAGATCACTGGCTGCCCTGCTGGAGAGGTCACTTGGAGAGACCATGGAAAAGCTATGTGAAGGGGGAAGGGAGAAGCTCACTTCTCTTAGCTGTGTCAACAGCCTGTCTGCCAACTGAATGTAGCTACCTAATGACTACCAGCAAGAGCAAGAGAACTGTGAAGCTAAGTTTAGTCCAGATTGTATGAGAGAGAGAGACAGAGACAGACACCGAAAGACAGAGACAGAGTGAGAGAGATAGAGGGAGAGAGACAGAGAAAGAGAGAGACACAGAGGTACGGAGGGGGACAGAGCTAGACAGAGAGAGAGAGAGAGAGAGAGAGAGAGAGAGAGAGAGCAAGTTTTGAGATAGTTAGCAGTAATGGATAACTGAAGTGATATTTTAGTAGAGAGGTCTGCATTTAGGAGGTAAAAAAGCAGACTTGTAGGACTTAATTTCAATGTAAAGCACTGTGTAGGATTTAATCTCAATGTTCCTTATACACAGTGGTAGTGAACCAATAGTGTGTATGTTGTTTTTGTTCTAAGACCAAACTACATTAAAATGTGAGGTTTTTCTTCTAAGTTAAAGCCTATTATTTGGGTTTCATTCCAGTGTTGTCACTTTTCCATGAATAAGTGGCTTTTGGCCTATAGTTTGGGCCCTTGATCTGTAAGCATCTTCAGTCCTTTTTATTTTTCAGTGTTATTAATTTTTCTTTTATGTATTTGATGCAGGGTCTTACTAGGCAGCTTGGACTCTTAGTGATTCTCCTGTTTTCACCCTCCCCAGGAAGATTACAGGCGTGCACCACCACGCCCAGTCTCGGTGGCTGGCTCAGTGAGCCCCGGCATGTGGTGTCAGGGATCAAACCCTGGTCCCTGTGCTTCCCTAAGTAGTTGCTTAGTCTGCTGCGCTATCTTGCTGGCCCTTCAGTTCTTTCTTATATCTGGCTTTGAAACTCCTTAACATTATTTTCACCCTTACCCAGGTATGTTCCAGCTTGTCAGTGACCTTAAATGTGGCATCCAGAAGTCATCCATTCCTGATGTGGTTGTAGCTGTACATAATAGAAAAAGAAATAGAAATATTGCTTGTGCTAGGCATTATTCTTTTTAAAATGTAATTTTAGATGGCTGTAGTTATTTGCCAAAGCTATAATACTGTTGCTTGAAGGCAACTAAAATATCCTTGTCTGTTTTTCTTATTTTAAAACACAAAATGCTGCTAGGTCAAATCTTGTACTTGTATGGTCAATTTATTGGACCTAGAAATGAAGAATTATATAGAATCTAGTATATTGTTGGTTGATTCATCTAATCTATTGTTTCCTTTTTGAATGCTTTTGTTGTTGTCTGTCCTCTTAGCTTTGTAGTATTCACAAGTTTCATAAGTGTGCATTCTTTTAAATGATCAGAATATGATTTAAAAGAGAGATGATAAAGGAGGGCTTAGGATCAGTCCTGTGGCACACCCATGGAAGCCCTGTTTAGGCTGATACCAAGTCACTGACTAATATCCTTTGGATAGTAGTTTCCTGCTTGGAAATATGATCCAGGCATTGATTGCACTGTCTTTAGTAGGCTCAATTTGTAGGTATGATCTGAAAGTCAAGAGACGTAGACAGAGCATCATAAAAACTGTTGAAATACTGCCTCATGTGACGGGCCCTCATGTTTGTTCCCTTGCTAGTATTTCTGCAGTGTAGACTCAGAAATGTAGCCTGTTTTCAAAGACAGGGGTAGTCAATTTTGCCCAATCCTGTATTTATCCTTTGCAGAGGTACTCTTTCAAAATGTGCAGGCTTCCCTGAGTCCTCTAGGTGCTTCTGGGTGAGGCCCAATAGGCTGTCTATTGTAATAAGATGCTCAGGTGCAATGGTGGACTTCCTAATATTGATGGATCTGTTGTTATCTGTGTCTGTCTTTGAATCTACAAACAAGAGCCATTTCAAGGCCAAGTAGAAATCAGCCAGGATCACAGGCATTACTACATTTTAAGTCATATTATATAAAATCACAGGAAGAATGATAGAGGCTAAAGATGTGCTTTTTGTAGGACATATTCCATTATTAAACAGCGGGAGACAGTCCTGACTTTTAGCATTTCGGTCTTCTAAAATCACCAAATGACCCAGCTTTTACATGAGCTGTGTGTGTGCTTTCCCACCAAAGTTAACTGGAAGATAAGCACCTTCTCCCCATCATTAGCAAAACAGGTGAAATTCGACTTAATTACTCATAAGAAACAAAAATAAGTCACTCTGTCAAAGCCTTCAGCAATTAGTTGTACAATACCCAATAAAGTACTTTTTTGTGCTTGATTTGTACTATATCCAATAAAGTACTTTTTTTTTTTTTTGTGCTTGATTTGTAAAGGCAACAATTCCTAGCTAATTTAATCTGGAAATTGAAGAGTATGCAGTGTTTTAAAAGTGAAAAATCACAATGCAAGTAGCCAGCTGGTCCTCTTTCCACTCTCAAAATATTTTAGACCAAAGCCTGGTTTTATAACTGCTGTGCCCAACTTCTGTTTTATCAGCTCTAATTTAATGTGCCTTTTTATTATACATTAAATCGAATTCCTTTGTGAGAGTAAGCAGAATGTAAATAATGTGTTGAGTGGCCTGCTGTTAACATGAATTTATAGCCTTGTTGTTGGTAGTTAAGATTAATCTTCATGTGCAATACAGTGAATGGACATGTGTAACCAAAGTCTTATTCCGCCACTTCCCTAAACAGATATTTCTACAGATTTCCGTTTTGGTTTTTATTTCACTTTTCTGTGGATAGGGCATTGATTTTTATCCTTCCATACCCCACCGCACATAGGAAGCATTGAAGTATTCAGCCCTGACACTGTCAGTAACTTTTCAATGAATATGGAAGGATTTGATGGTATTTGGTCACTTATCAAAAGAAAAGTTTAAATACATGCACATTATCCTAAGTCACAGAAGCCGTTATTATGATTGATTCCTTTTGAAGGACTGTACTGTGCAGATGTTTTATTCATGAGTTATTTCTGCAAAAACTCTGTGGGTTCCTATCTCATCTTCGTCAGCTGAATATGCATGATTTGGATTTTTGTTTTATTTGTCCTTATATAGATATTATTTCGAAGATGTTGATGCACGCTTTAGGCCTTGAGCACAGCTGCTTGTAAACTTTAGTGATTGTTGAAGGCAGTTAAATTCTCCAAAGTTGATCGTACAGACAATAAAAGCATTAATTGTGCGAGAAAATTTTTCTACATGCATGGCAAGACTGCTGTCATATTATGACTCTGATTTTCCTGTGGTAGTAGGGTTGTTGGTGTGGACAACATTGAAAATAAATGACATCTGACTGATAATAGCAGAAAGAAGAGCAAGAGATGTGGAGCACACTCATCTAGTACACTTTTAAATGGGCTATGTTTATTTTATTTATTTATTTTTTGGCAGGACCAGGGTTTGAACTCATGACATTGCACTTGCCAGTCAGGCACTTGTGCCACAGAGCTATCTCCCCAGCCCCCTAAATGGGCTATATTTTTTAAAAACATTTAAATTGGAAGTGTGGACACCTATGTTACATTAGTCCAAAATTCTTTTTATTTTATCTGCATCACTCTTTCTTTGAGGGGAAGATAATTCTCTAAATTGCATTTTTTCCTATTAAAGAAAATAAACTTTAAAAAATTATAGATGATAATTTTAAACAAAAATTTAAGGAATTAAAATAACAAATTACTAAAAATTGTAGGTTTTTCATGGGTAGTGTATTTCGAATATTAATTCTTTTCTTGCTTTCCTTTTTCCTTTTTTCTTTTTGAGAGGTTCTCACTTTGTAACCCAGGCTGTCCTTAAAGTCGCAGTGATCCTCCTTCTTCAGTCTCCTGAGTGCTGAGATTACAGAAATGTGCTACCATGTCTGGCTTGGATATGAATTTTCTGAATAAGTATTGAGTGAATTTTTTCCTCCATATAATAATTTTGTGACCCTGAATTTTGCAGAAATTTTATTTGAAACACAGTATAGAATATCGTTTTTTATTTCTCATTTGTGAGTGTGTGTGTGTGTGTGTGTGTGTGTGTGAAACGGAAAAAAACTCAATGATTTATTCATAATTGAAGGTGTTTTTTGTCTCTGCCCTTTCTTACATGCCATCTCTACTGTATTTTCTCTACAAGTTTTGTTTCTTAATATAGATATTAAGTGGCAACTCAAAAATGAAAATGAGCAGCAGTTGATCTAATTGTCTTCTACATCCTAATTCATAAGAACCAAATGAAACAACACCCTTGTGTGTACTTGCCATACAAACCAACAGTGCTCTTTGTCTTTGTGAAATTTCACATGATAAATGGAAAAGTGGCGCACACGTGCACACACACGGACACGTTTTTATTGTTCATCCCTTCTTATGTGTACCAGATGTCCCTTTGGGGGAAGGTTGCCCCCGTGGCTCTTTTGTATATGTGCGTACCTCACCCAATGGAGGCAGCTATGGGAAAGTGATTTTTCTGACTTCCTTTTGGATGCTTCTTTCTAGTTCTTTATCTATGTTTACCCTTACTTAGTTATATCATTAGAAGAATGAGTACTGTTTTTTCTTTATTTTTAAAAGTTTTTTTTTTTTTTTAATTTGGTATAGGGTCTTGCTATGCAGCTCAGACCAATAGTGATCATTTTATTTCAGCCTCCTTAGCACTAGGATTTCAGGTGTGCACCACCATACATGGTTTTGGTGGCCAGCATGGCACGCCTGGGGTTCAAGGGCTGGCACGACATGTGGTGATGTTGACTGAACCCGCGTCCTTGTGCTTGATAGGCAGGCACTAAAACTGCTGAGCTATCTCTCCAGCCTAGCTTTTCACTTTAAAAGGTATTAAAAGTGATCATGCTATCTAATCCTCTTCATGCAAAAGTCGACTTAAGTATATGTAGATAGGTAGATAGATAGACAGACAGACAGGCATATATTGCATAAAAGTCACAGGAGATGAAAGTTAATGTTAGTTATCTATTAATAGACAGATAGATGCCTAGGCTCCTTTCTTGTACTCTATCCGAGAAAGTCTTACTAAATGTGACCTAAGTCACTAGTCTTTTTGTTGATGTAGTGGTTAACTGTGCTTTAAAGTCTTCCTTGCTAAGTGCAAAGGCTGATTTCCCATTTGCTAATGTATGACCATGGACAAGTTACTGCTTTTATTTTGCAGTTTTCTTAGCTGAGTTTAGTAAAACAGTAACTCCCATGAGATTTGTAGGGAGTGTGTTGTTGTGTGTGAGATGCTTAAGGTGGTGCATAGCATGCACTGGACTTTCTATGACAGGGGCTGTCCCATGGCAGTGGCAGTGGATAGGATTCTATTGACCGTCCATGTTTGAATTTTGGCTCTGAAACTTTTGTTCCAGGGTTCTTAACTTCATTTTTATTTCCTGCCAAATTTTGTGCAGGGAGTGCCTTTCTCATAAGATTTCTGTGGAGATACAAAGAAATCATAAAAGTTAAATGCTGAACACAGTGTCTGACCAAATGTAAGCACTCAGTAAATATTAGCTAGTATTTCCACTGTAGTAAATCTTTGGAATTTCGTCACTGTGTGTATTCTAAGATTTTTTCTAGTGGCATCTGCTTTGAGTTGTCAACATCATGCTTATGATTGAAGGAGTATATTATTACCAGATTACTTTCTAGGCTCTAAGTTTAGATGAGATATAAATTAAAGGATGAAAAATCAGATTCTAAAATATTTGAGTATGTTTTCTAAAGTATGTGCATTTTATGAAGGAGAGAGGGCAGCCAATTGTTATATGACCTTTCTGTGTAGTTTAATGAATACTTCCAACCTCCTGATTTGCTTTGGTAAAATCTATAAAATCATAAAAGTTCTTAATTTTGTATTGCTTGTCTAAGGTAATGAAAGAATTCATATTTTGTTTTATTTTAAAATTAATGTAACCAAGTCAGCTTGCAGCCTTCAAAACATATTGTCACCGTTTGACTTTAGGATTGTTTTCCTTATTGCTTTCATTTCTCTGGTAATAAATTAAATCCCTTCCTCTGTCTGAAATGCATACATTTTCAGTTGTTTGTCTATGATGGTGCCTGTGTTTCTTAGATAAAACTTGAGTGTCATAAACTTTATATTCATTCAATTTTCTAAGAAATGAATTTCATTTCCAAACTTATAATCCTTTGTTCTTTCTCCTTATGTCTAAAAACATTGTGGTAGTGTTTGCTGTCATATGGTACTAATATTTAACTCATAATATTTCCTTTTGTATCCCCATAAAGGACATTTTGTTGTCACCTTTTCCTTTTACTTCATCCAAGCAGATTGTCACAAGTGAATTGCATTTCAACATATTATTTTATCCTTCTCTCTATTATCAAAATGGAACTTTATCCCATTCATAAAATTCCTTCTAAACTAGAGCTTCACTAAGTCTGAGAGGCATGGGTTTATCCACTGAATAATTTCTTAATTAAATCTAATTCACTTGGCCATCAAGGTGATTCTCCAAATTAAGACTCTTGGATCTTTCAGCTACGAAGTGCTAAGGGAGAGTGTTACAACTAAGGCCTGTGCAGTGAGACCGAACTATCTATACTATACTGTGTAACTGAAAGCCAGCAAGCCGGGAGCTTGTTTGTCTCAGCCAGTTAAAACATTTTACACGTAGCATTGCTCATCTTGCAGTAGTTTGAATAATGGCTACCCAAAGAGAAGAAGTCCTAACATCTGTTGTTGTTAATTGGTATCCTGTTCTCTCAGATTAAAGGTTTTAGGTTCTTTGGTGGTAGAATTACGTTAAGAATCTTAAAACAAGTACCCTGGATTATTTAGTGAATTGTAATTGCCTTTGCACATGTCCTTGTAAGATAGTCAGAAAGAGATCACGGAGGAGAAGATAATGTAAAGCTAGAGGCAACAGGTTGGAATGATGCACACCCAAGAGCCCAGCAGTGTCGGGGCAGCCATCAGGAGCTGGGAGAGGCCAAGAAGGGGTCTCTCCCAGGACCCTGGGAGGAGCTGTGACCCTTCTTCATTTCAGGCTTATAACTTCCAAACCTGCGATAGACTTCTGTTGTCCTAGGCCACCATATTGGTGACAATTTGTTGTTGTAGCTTGATGGAATGAATACACACCATTTTTTCTCCTTCTCTTTGATGTTTGCACCTAAAATAGCATAAAGAAGATGCAGTCTTACTTGTTGCCATTTTTTTTTTTTTTTTTTTTTTTTTTTTTTTTTTTTTTTTTTTTTTTTTTTTTTGTCTTTTTTCGAGATAGGGTCTCGCTATGCAGTTCAGGCTGGCCTTGAGTTCACTTTTGTAGCTCAGGCTGGTCTCGAACGCTCACTGATCCTCCTGCCTCAGCCTCCTGAGTGCTGTGATTACAAGAGTGTGCCACCACACCCGGCTCTTGCTGCCATTTTTGAGGTATCATTTTTCATTATGGAATCAACAGTGCTAAATTACTTAATCAGAAAGTTAACCGAGTAAGACTGTTATAATCAAGACTATGTAATAATATAAATGTAACACTAATTTGATACTTAGAATGTGAAGCTTGATGATAGGACAAAAAGTGGTGGTTAAAAATGAAGGAAAAGAGGATGAGATGATATAGAAATTCTGAAAGGTGGTGGTGTTTAAATATAATTAATTTCCTTTGAGTTTAGGATTTTTTATGTAGGAGAAAAGAAGGTGCCCATTTTCGACCACTGATACTATTTCTTTTTTTGATTGAATTATTTTTTTTAGGGGAGGTTTATATTTTGTTTTTGGTGCCAAGGACCAAACCCAGGGCTTCCAGCTTGCTAGGCAAGCATCCTACTGCTGGAGTCAAATCTCCGGCCCCTTCATTGTAGCTATTTCTCATGGTAGCTACTATATAGTGAGATCTGGAGTCACTCAGCCAGGGAGAAACAAAGGCCAACACCAACAATGACCAAGGAGCTGATAAGCAGGGAAATCCTGGCAGCTGAATGACTGCATTCACCAGATACTCTTCTGTGACGCAGGAAGGTTAAGTGGCACTCTGATTGAACCCTGATACTTAAAGGCATAGGAAAGGACAGGAATGAAAGAAAAAATAAACTAACAAAGGAGAGGAATGAGAGAACCATGCTTCTGGTACAGTTCTGTAACTTGTGGCTAGATCCTCTTAAAAATGTGGTTGTGATTGTTTAGAAAGAAGAAAATGAACACCCATGCCATGTCCTGAGCCATGAACTCAGTCAGTTGTCTATAGCTGCTATAATAGAAAAAGAATAATTGGTTTTATTTCTTTAGACTGGTTGGAGAACTTTTAATTTGTCTTGTTATATCAAATCCATGTGGAAAAAGCTAGAATCACCCCTGATTTAACACAGTGAGGAACAGAACCTTTATGAGTGTTTGAGGCAGTTGCTGAATGGATAGGAGGTAATGTACTGTGCCGGTGTCCTGTGTTGCAGGGTGCCCTGAGCTGTGTGCAGTGTTTACTGTTTCTTCCATTGGTACAATTTATTGCAGTGTCTCCTTTACATCCTTTAATATGTAGGCCAGTGAATTTCAACATGAAGATTTGCCGATTTAAATGCTTTGCTTCAGGTTGACTTCAATTTTTGACAGATTGTACAATTCACAAACACTTGTGTTTTGGGTAAGAAAAAATGTTGTGTTACATTTCCTTTGAATAAAGAGAATTGGCTGCATTTATCAGTGCTTTAATAATGGTCGGAGTAATGTATTTGTTCTCATTGAGTTTGAATGTAGTGCTGTTCCTTTAATATGTGATACATCCAGGGGTCTAAGCCTTACATTTTTCTCTTGATTTATAACTCAGCACATGTTTTCCTTGGGAGTTTTTCCTCATCTCATGTGTAAAACATTGTACGTTGTATGAGCTTTGTCTTTGTGGTATATCCTGGACATGCACAACTGTCCAGGTAGGACAGTGTGTAGCAGAGTAGTAAGCACAGCGGGAGGTTGAGACCCAGGAGGCGTGTGTATCTGATTGGCTCATGAACCTTTGCAGCAGGAAAGGAGGACTTAGGCTGGTTGGTTGTGGGGACTTGAGCCACACAGTGGGTATGCTGCAGCTGCTAGTGATCCCGCAGGAAGGTAGGCACGGACTGAACAGGTAATGTGTTTTCAAGAGAAATCACATAGAAAGGTTTTAGGTAGTATCCTGATTGCTAGGTCTGGGCAATGAACTGAAATAGTTAAAGGGCCACAGACAATTAAATTGCATGAGCTACAACCTGCATGAACTGGATCTTCCACCTTATGACTTCTGGTCTCAGGTGTGCTGATCAGTGTTCTATAAACTTAGGGCCCCACAGAAGATGTGCACTGCTTCCCACTTATTTATCACTTCGCTTTCCTCAATGACTGCTCATTGGTCTTGTGCCCCTTCCCTTTCACTCCTGGAGCCTAGGGTAGAGAGTTTAGATTACACACAAGCTCTCAGTGTAATTTATGTGGAGAAATATGGGTGGGGACTTGGCTCCTTAAGACAGAGAGCTGAGCTGGGTAAAAATCTGAGGAGACAATTAGAACTCATTTGAAGAATGTCTGGTAGTAACAGAGCTAGGATGAGCAACCAGAGCAAGAGCGGGCCGTTGGCTTAGCCAGGAAGCATTCTACAGAAACGCTCTGCCATCAGTGTGCAGTGGACATGGTTCCAGAAATATGACGTGTCTGAATTCTGTCACATGGAGTTGCCAGATAAAATACAAGATGTCCAGTCTAATTTAAATTTCAGGTAAAAATGAATATCTTAATATAATGATGTCCTTTAAGGTATTTCATGGTGTCCCTTTTCCTAAAACATTATGCATTATCCTAAAATTCAAGTTGAAACAGACATCTCTTTGTTAATCTGGCAACCCTATGCCAAAAGCCTGGGTAAAATTCATAATTCAAAACAGAATATTACACATCTATAAGCCATACTGCAGAGAGAAATTGAATTCCTTCAATACTGCTGACTGGCTGTCTGATGTACAAGGATCCTCCTGAGCTAATTGGACTTACAGATTCTCTGCCTAGAGCCAGCCAGATAGCTCAGCAGACTAACGCCCTGCTTAGGCAGAGTGCAGTGGCTGGGGGTTCAATCCCCAGTGTGCTGTGCTGGCCCTGCCCCCAGGGTTCAATGAGCCAGAGATTGAGACTAGGTGTGGTGTCGCTTGCCTATAATCCTAGCGCTTGGGAGGCTGAAAACCAGAAAATCACTTCTCTGTCCAGTCTACATAGTGAGACCCAGTAGACACTGTCCTAAATACATTATTTTAAAGAAGGCTATAGGTGAGGAGACTGACTATGCTGGTGTGTACAGCGCTAGCATGCATGGCCGTTTGTAGGCACACACAGTCAGGTGTTTGTCCATACTGACTGCAGCCTCACCAAAAGGGTGTTTTAAGAGTGTTTTGGAAGCAGACAGAAATTATTGGTTAGAACCGGGCATGGTAGCACATGCCTGTAATCCCAGCACTTGGGAAGCTGAGGCAGGAGGATCCATGTGAATTCAAGACCAGCCTGTGCTACAAAAGTGAACTCAAGGCCAGCCTGAACTGCACAGTGAGACCCTGTCTCAAAAAGACAGAAAAAAAAAAAAAAAAAAAAAGGTAAGCTATATTACCAGGCACAAAACATTGGAATGTGGTTAGATATTTATGGCTAAGGTTATTTCTTTTTTCTTCTTTAGCTAGGAAAGACTTGAAGATTTAAAGAAATATAGCTAACTCATACATGTTCCATAGAAATGTGACTTTTATTTTATATGCTATTTCTCAGATATTAAATAATTTAACATAAGAATTCTTGTTGCCTTCTGTAATTGCTTTTTTTGCTCTCTAATTTATTTAAAAAAGTGTTACATTATTTTGAAGAGAAAGAACAGATGTACAAAATAAAGTTGCTGCCCTGAAGTCAGAGCCTAACTCAAGATGACAGTAAACACGGGAAAAATGAACAGCACTACGTGGTGTAAACATGCTGTCATGTCTGTTACTTCGTTCGTTGTAGTAAAGGTTTCGAAATCCCAACCTCTTTGAGAGCCTGAGTTTGGTAAAATTTACTGTGCAGAGGAGGAAAAGCTGTGTCCTTTGTCAGGCGAACAATCTGAGGTAGGTTTGGATACAGGAAGGCCGAAGGAACAGAGGAGGAGGAATCAAGATGCGGTCGTCTCTTTTTACCAGTGTTTCCCATCATGACCAGAGAGTAACTAAATTGTGAGCAGATGGGTCCGTGATAGGTAATTATATCTCAATCCTATGTTTCTCTTTTTTGGCTATTTTTAATAGGAATCCATTTTGCATTCTTCCTTCTCTTTTTGTTTCCACATGTGTGCTAATTATTTATTTTGTACTATTCTCTTCCTTAGAGAATGTAGCCAGTGGCCATTCTCATTATCTTTATAAGTTTTTATTTAGCTTTCATGCTTATTAATCTCATTCTTGAGTTTTTTTTTTTTTTTTCTTTTTGATGATTTGGTTAAAATCCTACTTTAAGAAGCAAACAGACAATATATTTGAATAACAGTATTATAGACAAGCAACAACACATAGTGGTTGTTATGGTTTGTGCATAGGTGTCCCCCCAAAGCCTCATGCTGTCATGGGGCAGCTTCTGGAATTTGTCATTGATTATTGTGGAAATGGGTGCTGCCCCGGCCCTGGGGCAGGTGATTTCAGTGTGAGGAAAGAAGAGTAGTTAGCTGTTTTTCTTTCTTTCTTTTTTTTTTTTTTTAATATACCTCAAAGACTCTTTTATTCATTCCTTAATTAGCTAAGAACCAGTAAAATGTTAAAAACTGTGTAAATGAGAACATGACCTGTAGATTTATATTCTTTACCAGACAAATCCATTTGTGTTATCTTGAGTGAGACTTATTTTTATTGCTATATAAAGAACATTTGCTCTCTCCCTGCGCTCTTGCTCTTGCCTGTGTCCATGGAAGGTTGCCCTTTCCCATGTGCCTCTCTGCTTTGGAGCCAGCTGAATATGGACTGACCCTCCAGTAACTGTGAGCTAAATAAGCCTTTCCTTCCCTCATTTTGAGGGTCAGGTGTTCATCCCTGCAATGAGAGAAGAGTAACTAAGACAGTGGTAGAGAGCATGCAGTGTGGGGATGGCCAGCCTGGGTTTCAGTCTGGTTCTGTCCTCAGGAGCTGGGTAGCCTTGGATAGCTTCCTTAAACCTTTCTGGGCTTTAGTTTTCTGAGTTATAAAATCATAGTCCACAGATGTGTTCCCCAAACCTGTGGAAATTGAATACGATAACCCTGATTACATCATGGCACATGAATTATTATGTTGTATTATTTTTATTTACAGCATTTTGGAGGTGGGGTATGAATCAGACAGATGGGATCTGTGCTTTCTTGGAACTGTATTTTGCTATTGTCCTAAATGTGTAATGGTGTAGATCTAAAGTGATCACCCAGGTTCCCATGTGTGTGAGAAGTGATTGGATTATGCAGTGCTGTATTCTTCACTGGACTTTCACATGGGTGAGTTGAGTAGCTGAACGTGCTGCCAGGAAATGGGGCTGCTTGCAGATGGGTTCCTGAGCACGTGACCAGAAGAAGGGTGTGCTCTCTTGAAAAATTATTCTATTTATTTCTGGTACAGGATCTTGCTATCCAGTTCAGACTCATCATGATCCTCCTGGCTCAGTCTCCCTATCCTGGGATTACCAGTGTGTGCCACTACACCCAGTTCTGAAACTGGCAAGACATGCCTGGGGTTCTGGGACTGGCACAGCATGTGGTGCCAGGGATCGAACTCAGAATCTTGTGTTGCCAGGTAAGCGCTTGTGCTGCCTAGCTATCTCACCAGCCCCAGAAGACACTCAGGAGCTAAAATAAATCTCTCTTCTTTCAGGTGTGTTGTTTCTTGTGACGAAACTAAAAGTGGTAGGCAGAAAGTGTCCTCATGTAATAGAGACTTAGGGCTCTTCAGTAGGTTCTTGGAAGGCAGTGTTCCTAGTGTGGAGGAGGAAGATGAGGAGGAGGGGCCTTTGAACTCAGACCTGAGTGGCTGAGGAAGAAAAGGGAAATTCTAGCTTAAGGGCTCTTAGGATCCCAGCAGTCTTTTAAAAGGGTAGCATTGGTACATGGTGGGTTAGAGAGAGAGGTGTTAATGGGGAGGTGAGCTAAGGACTAGAGTGTTGCTGGGTGCTGGATGCTGGACGCTGCTCTTGGTAGTGAGCAGGAGCTCTGCAGAGGCCTAGAGGGCAACAGGGGTCAGCTGCAGGAGGGCTTCTGCCAGTCATCTTATTTTCTCTTTGAGGAAAGGGATTTTCTTAAGAGGAACCAGTGGTACCTGTGGTAACTGGTAGGTGGAGAGAGGCTGGTTTGAAGTTTGTTGTGAGCCATGAATGTATGAAGTGAATCTGTCAAGAATCTGTAGTTGAGTTCCAGACAGTTCTTAATGTCCATTTGAGATTTGTGGTGATGAATTTACAATGAGATTAGTCAGCAGGGCTGCATGCATAAATGAGCATGCTTCTTTTTTTATCAGAAATATATACTAGTATCAATAGCCTCCAACATTACAAGCTTCACTGGTGGCCCACTGCAATTGCAGAAAATTTGACTGCATCTGCTTCCTCTTAGTCCAGAGAGAAGAATTTCCTTTCCTTTCCTTTCCTTTCCTTTCCTTTCCTTTCCTTTCCTTTCCTTTCCTTTCCTTTCCTTTCCTTTCCTTTCCTTTCCTTTCCTTTCCTTTCCTTTCCTTTCCTTCCCTTCCCTTCCCTTCCCTTCCCTTCCCTTCCCTTCCCTTTCCCTTCCCTTCGCTTCCCTTCCCTTCCCTTCCCTTCCCTTCGCTTCCCTTCCCTTCCCTTCCCCTCCCTTTTCTTTTCTTTTCTTTTCTTTTCTTTTCTTTTCTTTTTCTTTCTTTTTTTCCTTAGCAACATCAATAGGG
>PVJA010015431.1:0-45426 GCA_004027025.1 Myocastor coypus | reverse complement strand
GCAAAAGAAATACCCAGGTTTTCTTTGCAGTGTAGAGGGCCCCGGCTAGGTAGAAACTGACCACCTTCTTGGATGGCTGCAAGCCAAGCTGCTTTTCTCTGGCTCTCCATCTCTGAGTTTATGACAACACTAAGAGACTCAGAATTTAGCAAGGGTAGGGGCATTCTCTGTTCTTACAGATGAGGAGACTAAAACCCAGAGAGCTTCGCAGGATTGTTCCCAAGTTGGTTGTAATTTGTGGCACCATCAGAGCAGACGCAGGACCTGTGAGCTCTGGGATGGTGGCAAGAGTTCGGGCCACAGGCTCCAGGGTGTCACCCAAGGGTGCTGGCTACTTCTGTGCCCCGTGATCAAGGCATTGACCCTGAACCTCAGTTCCCCAGTTAGGGTGGCAAGTGTCTTAGATCCTTCCCTTGCTGCTGAGGCAACACCCAGAAGTTAGAGGAGAAAAGGGTTTGTAGAGGCATGGTAGGGTGCCTCGCAGAGGACAAAGCGTTCCTGGCCTGGCAGGCAGGAAGCTGTGACCCAGAGCTGCCTCTTCTTGCTCTTTCCCTGAACCCAGGGCAGATGCCTGCTGATTCCTACCACTCCTGCCCAGAGCAGGACTTTTATTGTCCTCACCGGAAGTATGCTAAACTAGCTTAGTTAATCCCAGTATCACACAGCCCTAATCCATCACTTACGCATGGTTCAGCCACCTGTAGAAAGCCCCACCTTTGATGACAAAAGGCATTTGGGAGCTACCTACATACAGGGCTGCATGTAGAGGACATCCTAATGATAGGAGGTCAGGTTCTTTTATCCCCACAAAAAGCCCATGAAGGAACACAACAGTGCTTTTGTAAACTAAGTCGCCACGGATAACGGTGGCTATAATACAGTAATCCCTGTTCCCTGGGCCACTTTTCAAGGTGCTGGGAATTTTCTAGCACCTGATCTTTCTCTGCTTGGTTTTGTTTCTGCTGGCAGGGAAGGATGCAATCTGAGTCTAACCACATGAGCCAGAGGACAGAGTTAGGTGAGAATAGTTTTCTAGACCACACCCCCTGCAGTTGACAGAGAGGATCTCTTCAAGCTTGGCCATTAACCAGAATTGCCATGAAGATTATCTGCTCCTTAGAAGCTCAGCAGACCAGGGCACTGGCACTCTAAGTCGTGCTCTAGCTATTATGGCAGCCGCCCCTGCATTCCTCCAGCTACTCTTGCATTCAATAAACATGAGGGATTGCACCGTAATAGCAACCAATGCACCCAGACACACACTTTAATTAAAGGAATACATCACACAATAAAGTGCATTTAAATGAAAAATCTTCCCATTGGAAGCACAGTTTCTTCTTTTTCTTTCTCGGGTACTTTCTCTGGTGGTTAAACACTGCTCCTAGAAAGGACGGGCAGACTTGGTTCATAGAGGGATTCTCTGGGGTGATACTAAAGGTCATGCCTGCCTGAACTCGCATGGCGTTGGCCAGCCCTCGTGGGGTGAGTGATACAGACAGCTCTGGCGTGACAGTGCGGTGAGCCAGTACTGCTACAGGCATGACATGCTCCCAGAGGATGTCTTAGTCTCAGAAGGCGGGTTGCCCGGGGACAGACCAGAGCAGGGGAGGAGAAAGCCAGCATGGTTCCTGGTTTGCACTGCACTTTTCTGGAGGTCCAGGCCGACAAAGTCATGAGAAGCCTCACTGTGCTGGTGTACTGGGTAGGGGAACAAACCAAATAGCAGTCTCTACTCTGCAGCTGGAACACTGTTTTCTCCTCACAGCTCTCTTGAAAAGTAATCCATATATAATAAACCACATTTCTTTCAAGTACGCATTTTGCAGAGCTGTATCCATCAGGAACATTTATAAAACTACCCATACGTAGAAATTTCCTTCCCCTTTGATATCCCTCCCTCCATCTCAGGCCCCCAGATTCTTACCCTTCCCCTCTCTCCCACTCTAGGGTAATCTGTACTCGACACAGCTGGCATCACTCAGTCTGCGCTTGTTCTGTGCGTCTGGCTTTTGTCTCCGAGGTTGGTGGCTCTGTGACCCCTAGGAGCTTGGCTGCATCCATCCGGGGCTTCTCCTTTTGCTCCTGAGTAGGTTGAGGTGTTTTAGGGTTAAGGCATTTGTTATCCTCGTGACTCAACTTCTACTGCTATCTCTGGCAGATAGCAAGCTCTACGCATACAGGATCTGACATGGTTTTCCTGTCCATTTTAGGGGTACACAGGGTACTGTAGAGGCCAGCCCTGGTTGTGAGCATTTCCAAGTACAAGTTATGCACTCCTCTACTTCCATCTCCCTCTCCATCCCTCTTCCTCTCTCTGTCAATTTATTTATAGAACATTAACAATAATCCGACGTTGCTCTAGTTACCGGGGAATACCAAGGAACTCCTGCCATAGAGAAGCTTGCTGTGTGTATCAAATAAAAACACAAAACACTCACTGTAGTGGACGGCCTGATGAGGTTGGCCAGCTGCTGTGTTTGTTGGTCTGGTGATAGCATACAGTTGATGAAAGCGCTGAACAGGCGGTCACAGGCCAGGCTAGGAAGGCTGCACTTTAGGTAGGGTTTTCAAGGAAGGTTTCATGAAGATAGTGACATTTGAGAGAAGCAAAGCTGCTGTCCAGCCTGAGCAGATTCCCTGCATCTCTAGTGAGGCTGTAACATCTGCTGCGTACCTGCTCAGCCGGGCAGCCTTAGCAGCACGCGAGAGAAAAGCCATGGACTTCTATCACCTGTCTGTCTGCGGTATAGGAATTGCCCTGGCTCACTGAGTTCTCTTTGGCTCTTGGTTCTGGTGATTGAATGTCCAAAAAATTGTGCAGGGACATGAGCAATTTGAGTGAATACGCGTGTTCAGTGTGAGGGAAGTGCGCTGAGGAAATCCTCATGGATGTTTCTTTTCACATTCGATGACTTGGTGAGCACTGGCATGTTTCTCTGGTGAATAATCTCTTGCCCTTGTGTTTCATATTGAAAGATTTATGACAATGGGGAAGCGTGAAGCCACAGAGAGATAGTTTTGTGCGAATACATCTGAGGGCAGACTTCTGTAGGTCTATGGGAAGGAGGTGAGCAGGCCCCTTTCCCATCAGATGGTAACCTGAGAAATTTCTAGTCCTTCCCAAAGACCTTGTCCTCCTCCTTCTGGTCATGGTGACCTTTAGTACTCACTCTTCTGTCCTTTCTGTCCTTCCCTACTTCTGCTTCTATAAAATTGATGTATGTTCTACTATGAAGGTGTAGTTAAACCAGCTGGTTAGAATTTTATTTCCCAAGATAAAAGAACTAGATCAGATGCCTATGAAAGGAAATGCTCTGGCCAAGGCTTCCTCATAACTTCTGAGAGTCTAGACAGAGCTGGCAAATGTCTGGCATCTTGGGTTTTAGACTCAACTTTTGTCTCTGCTCCTAATATTTACAGAGACAATATGCAATATATCTATATCTATATCTATATCTATATCTATATCTATATCTATATATATATATATATATATATATATACACCATTGTTTATCTCTTACTATCTTGTTTTGGAATTCTGTACTACTGTTTTTCTCTTTAAAAATTAAAAAGCACCTATTGCATCATTGGAAGGTTGAGTAAAATGAACTGAACATAGCAGACTATACAAAAAAGAGTGAAATCACCGTATTAATGATTTAAGGGCAAAATACATTAACTTCTCAACTGGTGAATAAAGCTACTGAATGAAGTTCAGTACTTATTATGATATACAAAACTAGCACAAGCTGACAAGCTGGGCGCAGGGTCGTGTGCCTAAACCTCTGCTACAGGAGGCACAGGCAGCAGGATCCCCAATTCCAGGTCAGGCTGGCAGTTTAGCACAGCTGCCTCAAAAGTTTTCAACAAACATAGAGTATAGATAGCATCGTGGCAGAGTCGCACAAGTTCAATGCACAGCGCCCTAGAGAAACAAACAAAAACACAGAAACAAAACATACAAAATCAGAAGAGAAATGTTTCCTCTTCCTCCTTTTCTTCCTTCTCTTTCACCCTCTCCTCCTTCTTTCAATATTAGAGACTGAAGCAAGGGCCTTTCCGCTGAGCTACATTTCTAACCTGTTCAATTTTTATCTTAACACAGACATCACCAACGTACCCAACTTGGGCTCCAGCTTGCAGACCTCTTGTCTCCATCTCCCAGTGTTGGAATTATAGCAATGCACCACCATGCTCGGCTGCGGAGTGCTTCTTTAATCTAATAAAGGTCATCCTCCAAAAGTACAACGTGAGGGCCAGCCAGATAGCTCAGCGGACTGAAGTGCCTACTTAGATAGAACGCTGCAGCCAGGTCCAGTTCCTGGTGTGCCATGCAGCCCTCGCCCCTGGGGCATTCTGAGATGGCAACTGAGACTGGGAGTGGTGGTGCGCACCTATAATGACAGTGTTGGGGGCTGAAAACAGGAGAAGCACTCTTGAGTCCAATCTATGTAGTGAGATTCCGCAGACCCTGTACTAAATACATAAAAAGGTACAATGTTGTTATTTTAATAGTAAAATATCAGGAACATTTCCTTTAAAACCAGAAGACAGCAACTCCTACAACTGTATACATTGACATTATTGAAGCATCAAGTCAAAATTATTGCTCGTCACAATAAGATAAAAATAGCTAATGTTCTCTATATGCAAAACTCAAAAAACAAATTATTGAGCTTAAAAATTTTAATTTCTTGTGAGCAAAATGAAGTGGAGTTTTATTCTCTTGCAATAATGAGTTAGAAAACACAATTACAATATAACTCATATTGTGTATCTTCACACAATATCCAACAGAAATAGATAAAATAGGACCAGGGAGGTAGCTCAGTGGCATACACACCTGCTTGGCAACAAGCACAAGGTCCTAAGTTCGATCCCTGATACTGTGAAAGAAAGAAAGAAACAAAGAAGGAAACAAATAAAGAAACAAATAAAGGAATAGATAAAAGGAAAGTTATGTTAGAATTTTAGGGAGGAAAATTTAAAGCTTTATTAAAAGGCCCTAAGGAAAACCAAGCTGGATAGAGAAAATTTAGCATGTGCATTGACTGAAATCTTCACTGCCATAAAACATCAGTTCGTGGCTAGTTGTTTGAATCGGGGTGATCAAGATGGCAACAGGCACAGACAGAAATAGGCATGAGCCTAAAGCAAGGTTAGGGCAGAGACTGGAGGAAAGGGAATTCTTTCTGAGGGAATAGAGCATGTGTTGTTTGGTTGGGCCCGGTAAGTTAACAGATTTCAAGAGATATAGTTTAATGCTATATCATCCTGTTCAATTTGTAAATACACACAGTAACACAGATAGACAGACAGACAGATAGACAGACAGACAGACAGACAGACACACACACACACACACACACACACACGGTCATGGGTAATGTGACACATAGTACAAAGTCCAGAAGAGATCTGTGTAAAGCCCAGATACTAACCTGCCATAACACAGCTACCTCTATTGGGTAGACTGGGACAGTTATTGTCTTAGTTACTTTTTATTCATTGCTGGGACAAATACCAGACACCCAAAATGAAGGAAGGAAAGGTTTAGTTAGCTCACAGTTAGTGGAGGTTTCAGTCCATACTCGGCTGGCTCCTAGGCAGAGAGGCACATGGCAGGGAGCAGCCGTTCATGGTGGTGGAACAGCGACAATGGTGACAGAGGCAACCGACCAACCAGGGGAGCAGAGAGCAACCGCATTGATCTGTCTCTCTGTCTCTCTTTATGTTGCACTCAGGCTCTCTGCCTCAGCCCACACCCATGATTCCAGTCATACTCAGACCGATAACCCCATCAGTAGTAAAACACAAGATCCCAGTGGATCATGAGTCAAGTCGCAAACTCTAGAAGTCCCCGCCCCATGATTGCATGAGGCTTTGGGGGGACAACTAGTCATAAACCATAGTCATTCTCAGGGAAGAAATAAGTTTGGATCTGAACTTCTTAATGTATGCAAAAATAAAATTCCTGATGAATTTCAGACTTAAATATATGAACTAAATATTAACCTTTAAGAAAAAAATAGTTGGGGGACAAACTACTTTCTTATCTTATGGGAAGAGAGAGCAGCTGAATTCAGGTGCCAACGATGAGGTGACTGCGTGTGCCATGTCAGTGTTCATAGTAAGGAAGTATGGCTGTTTATCCGAGGCACCACTGAAAGTGTGGGAAAAGGCAAGCCACAGATCTGAAGGCAGTACTTGGACAGCTGTCGAAGATAAGAATCTATTTAATATAAAGAAGCGTTATACATTTATGTGCCATAGTAAGGGAAAATAAGTAACCGTCAGAACGGATGAAAAGTTGCCGCATCTGAGAGATGGAACATGACTTGAGGGAAAATGACACTGAGGGAATAGGCCGTGCTCTGAGGTTTTGTGTTTTTCCAACATGAATAATTTGAAACTAATTTCCAGTTATAAGGCAAGGGCCTCATGGATACGATTAGTGCCTCAGAGGCCCGAGGGGGCAGAAGTTCTCCCCTTCCCTGATGCGGTCCATGTGCCCAGCAGTGGACCCTCCTGGGACACCTCTCCTAGTGCCTAGCTCTTGGACATCCCAGCCTCCAGGATGGTGGGAAACGAATGTCCGCTGCTCGTGAGCCGCACAACTGGTGATGCGCGATCCAGACAGTGCAATGAATGTAGACAGAAACCGTGCGCGGCAAAGTGCACAACCTCGGCAGCAGGCAGCGCAGTGCTGAGGGCCGGATTGGGGACTACTTAGTGGCTACCATCTGGCACGATGACGAACGCTGAGATTTTAGTGTGGGTGAGGGTGAAGCGTGGGTAGAACCCTAGAGTGCCTGAAGAGCAGGGTGAACCTGAAGGATCTCTTTGGGAAACAAACTGGGAAGAGCCTTCAGTGCCAGCTAAGGGCAAAGCTTACAACTGAACAATCCACCTCTGCGTGTAGACGCTGGGGAGACACCCGCTGGGAGGTGTGGTTGTTCACATATAATTACTTATGAGAGCCAAAGAGCTGATAATAACTCAGCTGTATACTGAAAAGAGGCTGGATAAATGGTATTACGCGGATGCAGTAGAATTACTGGGCAATTAATGATCTCAGAAAGATAACTCAAGGTGGAAAAAGTCATGTTAACTGGGTTTTATACCACATGATACAAACCATCCT
Source organism: Myocastor coypus (assembly GCA_004027025.1). Taxonomy (NCBI): domain Eukaryota; kingdom Metazoa; phylum Chordata; class Mammalia; order Rodentia; family Myocastoridae; genus Myocastor; species Myocastor coypus. The sequence goes on along the minus strand of PVJA010015431.1, from coordinate 38,280 downwards.
TAAAATTTAGAAACAAGAAATGCTTGATAATACTGTATTTAAGAGATACAAACCTGTGGAATTGAATTATCGCATCAAGCAGTGAGGCACTGGACACCAAATTCTCCCCTTTGGATTTGGGAGGATCACAGAGCTCACTGCAGAGGAAGAGCTCAGGCTCTGCTTCTTCACTGTTGGCCTCAGAATCAGAGCTGCTTTTCCCTGTGCTTTATGACATCACCACGTTGTCTGCTCTGTACTACAAATATTCCATGCATATGAAATCTTACAGTTTTCGCAAAAAGCTGAAGTATAGAACCGAGGTAATTGTAAAGCAAAATGGGCTCAGCAGCCGCCCCTGTAGACTAAGAGCTGGCCTTGTGAAGCTGTGGCTGTTTCTGCACATGGCAACCTGTTTTGGGCTCCCTCTCGTGCAAATGATTATCATAGAAGACAAAGGCTGCCGAGGTTCTGTGGTGTCTGCCGCAGTGTGGACCCTTGCTCCTGGGTGCCAATCTACTCACTTGTTCCCTGCGGAGATTTGTCTTTCTTTAGTCGTTGTGCTTATATGGAATAGATTGGTGGCCTGCTCAGAACTCACAAAACAAATGTTATTTAGGACTGTAGAGAAGGGGAAAAACCCACTTTCCTAAAAGAGCCTGTGCAATATTATTAGTCCTGAAAGCTGCCTCTGGTGGGGAGAGACGCGTTTGGGCTTACTAGCCTCCTGGAACCCAGGGAGCAGCGTTCGCCCTTGGAGAACAGAATTTTAACCGTGACTTTGATGCAGTACAAGAAACTCTGCTACGTCTCATTTAAAGATTAAGTTTTGCTTGTTCTCCGTGCTAGTGATATTTTCTTCTGCCACCGTGGATAATTAGCCAGGCTACTTGTGGTTATAATAAAGGATTTTTTTTTTCCTGAGGGAGCCCTCTGCCTTTTGCCGTTCTTTCTTTGCAATGGCTGTGCTGGGAGTGGGAACCTGGGGCACGTCCTCGCACAGCCATGGTGGCACGGGTAGAAGGACGCTGCCTTCCAGGGCAGAACTCCAGGAGGCAATCAGAGCATGGGAAGCCTGTTCCCTGTTTCTACCTGGCATCAGGCAAATAGTCCTTTCTGGAGATGCACAGATAAAAGATCACTTAACTGCAGAGTGCGGAGGGTCAGCTGGTCTGAAAGCGCCTGCCAGCAGTGCATCTTATGGTTAGAGGATGCCCTTTTAGATCACTCAGTGCAGCTGAAAAGCTGAAAGGCTATCAGGGTTTCATGGCTCCACTAGTGCTGCGAGTAATGGGGAATACTGCAGAGAAACAAGTGTGAGAAGCTCTGGCCCAGGGGTGCTCAACACACACAGCACGTTGGAGCGCCGGCCTTCCTCGCTTTTCACTGGCTCCACCGGGTGGGCGTTTCCCTCCCCAAGTCTCCTCTTTGCCTCCCGAACTCTGCTCCTTCTACTGTCAGTCTAGGCATGCATCTATTATCTACTTGAAGTCATGAGGTCCCTGACTGTCAGGGATTCTACTCAGGCTATTTTATCTGTTCCCTATAGCAACCAATAGAAATCTTCATTGATCCAGGCACAGGAGGTCAGTCTGCAAGTCCTGCCCACTTTTAGGAGGCCTCTTTCCCTGGTGGATGCTGGCTGCGGCATGCATGCTCATCTGTTTGTGATGTGACACAGCGTTACTTTGGTTAGGTCCTGTATAGAGAGTATGCTGTTTGAATGTGATGGAAAACTGAAGTTAAATTAGTGTAAGCTGCAGGTGAATATATGGGGTATGTCAGCTGTAACATTCAAGGGAAGATGTGCATATTAGGCAGCTTTCCAAACACTGGAACAAAGTACCCAGCATCCACAACTTTTTAAAAGAGGAAAGGTTTAAGTTGGCTTATGTGATGGAAGCCTCAGATGCTGGGCTCCAGGGCAGAAGGATGTGCGGGAGAAAACCTGCTCACCTCACGGAAGCTAAGAAGCAGAGAGAAAAAGCAGAGCCAAACGCAGAACACAGCCTTGTGGGTCAAGTTCCTATGACCCAGTCCTACCTTTTTCTTCACGATTCTTATTTAAAATCAAGCTAAAAGCTTTGAGCAGCATCTAAGCCACAGCAGTAATCCTAGGTTGCCTGACGGCACAGCTAGACGTGGACTCCTGTGGTTAGTAGAGAGTTCCCGTGGCCCAGTCCCCCCACCCCACCCACACCTGTGATAAATGAGTTCTGGCAAACATGTTCTAGCCCCAACATCACATTCCTGCCTGTCTCCTAACATGCCTCAGGCCTATATCACATCAAGTGCATGTAGTCCATCTCTGAGAGCCAACAGAGTCGTAACAGTCCCAATGTCCAGAGTCTCTTCCGGGACTGAAGGCAAACTCTTAGCTGGGAGCCCATGTGAAAATCAAAAGTAAAGTTAAACACTGCATATTCCTATCCAAGAGGGAGGAATACAGGGATAGAAGGAATCCGACTGAAGCAGGATTGAGAGTCAGAAGGGTCAACATTCAATTCTCTAGTTTCGTGTGTGGTACCCAGGGCAAGTGGTGCTGAGATATGAACTCAGCGAGTGGCAGGCTACCACCTGCCAGTGGTAGCCCGAGTGGCCTCCCTCTTGGGTTGCTTCTCTTAGCTGCCTGTGCTTTTCCTCAGCAGGTGTTCCACATGGCTGGCATATCCAGCTTCCTGGGGTCTCCATCCCACCTTCAGCTTTCCTCACAGATTGAAGCATCACCTTCTCAGAGAGACCTGCCAAGGACTCTGACCCTGTCTGTCATTTTTTCCCTTGCTTTCTAGGCCTTTTGAAATCTAGGTGGAAGCTTCTCTAATCCTATAACTCTTATATTCTTTGTGTCTGCACAATCAGCATCATGTAGATGATGCCCAAGTCTGATACTAAGTCCATCAGTACGCTGGCCCCATTGGATCATGGATTCAGTGGCCTCTGCATCCTTGCACAGCTAAACCTGAGGAAACAAGTACCCTAGGCAGCTGCGAATCAGTGGGGTGACCTGGGATTCTCCTCTCAAAACAAAGTCCTTTTACACCTGTGAGCCTACAGCGGATGGGGTCTGGTCCTTCCCTGTAACGTCCTTGAGGAATCTTTCCTATAGTCCTGATACAAAGTACTTGTCTTTTAAACATGCAGATCACCCCAGCAACTGTGGTCTGTTTGGCATCAACTTTACAGACATTTCCTTTATAATGAAGCTGCAAAGTTTTCAGCTCATTCATCGGCTTTTTCTATATGCTTCTTATTGCAAACCAGCTAAAAGCTGTGAGCAACATCTAAGTCACAGCAGGAGCCCAGGGCTGCCTTGAAATTTCCTATATTGGACCAATTTGCCTGCCAACTCTAAATTCTGTCTGATACAAAGTCTTAGGCCCACAGTATGACAACAGACAAGTCATTTGCTGGAATGAAACTGTTGTCCTTGTTCTCACCTGAAACCTCCTGACCCTGCCATTTACTGTCTGTGTTCCTACCAGCACTCTTATCTTGGTTACTTTTGGTTGCTACAGCAAAATACCTGACACCCACAAGTTAAAAACAGAAGGGTTTGTATTGGCTCACAGTTTGGGCTCAAGTGTCACTGACATTTCGGCCCATAGTCACTTGGCTCCAAGGCAGGGTGCATGGCAGAGGAGCATCCTAGAGGAGGAGCAGTCTGTGGAAAGGCAGGAGGAAGGCAGAAAACCTGCCTCCTTTCTGTTCCTTTATACTCTCTTCAGGCTACAAGCCCACACTGAGGGTAGGGCTTCCCCTTACCTCCTATGCACAGAAGAATGCTATACCGATCTGTGGTCCAGCTCAGTTATCCACGTTCACACACCATTAGTCTATGTTCATAAGGTCTAATCTCCCCTGCAAAACCCCATCCAAGAGAGCATAAAGCTGTGCAGAGATATCTGGAGCCAAGCCTTAACATTCTGCCTCTGGACCCACATGCATCCCATTATGCAAAAAAGCAATGTAGTCCTATTCCAAGAGTTCCCAAAGTCATAACAGTGTCAGCATTGCTGGAAAGTCCGAGTTCAAAGTCTTTTCTGAGATTGAAGGCAAACTTCCAGCTGCACGCCCTGGTAAAAGAGAAGAAAGTGAAATGCTTCCAGATGCAGGGGTACCCTTGTTCAGTTTGCAAACAGCAGTGTTTGGCAGAATTTCCTTCCCATTTGCACACTCTGCCTGGGGCGATGAACACACACGTGCATCCTGCCCAGAATCACAGAGGGAGTTAAGTTTATGAACCACAGCCCCACTGCCTGGTAGTACACGATAGACATTCCTACTCCACAGAGGGGGAAGAAAATGAGCAGGACCCAAAGGCAACCAAAATCCAAGGCACGGCCAGCATTGCTTACGTATTTTCATGTCTCATATGTCCATGCCCAGCATCTTGTCAAATCTGTGGCAAAATGTGAGCTCCAGGGGGCTTGGGAGGCTCTGCTCTGGTAGCATTGCTGGTGGTGGCGGCTTCCTGGCTTCCGCCTGGGCCTCTGTTTGCTCCCTGCTCACGGCTTTCCTCAGATGATTTATGTACCCTGCTTCTACGCCTTCCTGAGGCCTGTGTTGCACTTCTGATTTTGCACTCACAGCTGCGTACACTGCCCTTCAGGCACATGGCCTCAGTGCCCAGGTCTTCTTCTGAAATCAGGGTGGAAGCCTTGCTGATCCCCACGCTCCTGCATGCTGCACGCACTGAGGGAAACCTGCTACACAGATGGCACCACGGTCTGCTGCCAGGGGGAGCAGTAGCCAGGCTTCCTTCTCTCTCAGCCGTTGGGGCTACGCAGCTGCGTGGCTGAGCACGGTGAGCCTGATCCTCAGGAGCAACGTGCCGAGGGTGCTGCTGCTCATGACCATGGTCGTGCTGGGCTCTTTGCTCAAAGCTAAGTCTCTCACCTGTGCACTTTTGAGGCTTCTGCTGCTGTTTTCTTCCCTTCTTCCTTTTCTGCAACCGCTTTCTCTCCTGCATCTTTGCAGGCTGTAACTTTACCAGAGTATCATTTTTGGCCAAACTCAAAAGTTTAAATTCTTAAAACTCAGAAGTTTAAATTCTTAAAAAAAAAAAGACAAACGAAAAAGCTGCTGGTGCTCTTGCTCCTGATTCTCAACAGAAACCTGACGGAAAGCCCCCTGAAAGCTGCCATACCACACTGCCTTAACATCGGCTTGCTTTGAAATGTCTTCTGCAAGATTAGTCAGCATGCCGCCTTTAATCTTGGTCTTCAGCAAAGTCTCTGAATACGAGCCAAATCCAGACAACTTTTTTTCTTGATGGGTTCACTTAATCTTAGTGACCAAAGAAAGCTCAAGCTTATTCTGTCTAGGAAATGCAGTGTTTTCTTTCCAAGTCTCAATGATAATAGCCTTAGTGCTGCATGAGGAACTTTCTGACTCTGTGCTTGTTATCATAGGGCTGCCCATACCTGCCTTCATGTCACGTGCAGAACACGTGCTATTTACCCAGAGAGGTTCTTCGGTCATGGCCTCAGCTAGTCTCTTTCCAGCGAAGCTGCCTGGGTCCCTTGTTGTCAGGTTCAACTCCAGTCTTTCCTGAAGTCCACAGCATACATGTATTGTCCTTGGATTCTCCATGCAAACCTTTACCACCAGCTTACCACGGATGAACCCTGAGCATGCATAGGTCATACGGAGAAGCAACGTTGGACCACACTGGTAAATTGGAATGCCCGTATCCTGTGTACAGATTCTTATATTCATTACAAATTCTGGTTTATCAAAACCAAACAAAAATTAAAAGAACTCTTTTTTCCTCTTTACAAAGTACAACAGACATATAAGAAATGCTGGATTAGGCTGATGCATTAGAAGGTTGAGCAACCAGCCCCAGAGATGGGGGCCAGGGACTGACTTGCACTATCACCTCACGAACTCATGTTGGGCTCCTTCTAGAAGAAGCTTCACATGACACGCCGCCCAATCAGCAGAGTCCAGGAGCCTGCAATACTCATCTCCACCCCCAAGCCAAACACAAACTCCAGCTAGTTGTACAGTATTTGTTGCAATAACTCCCTCCTCCCATAGACTGTGCTTCCATGTGCAGGGAATATGTTGTAGGCAGCCAAATGCCCAAAGCATATTGAACCCCACCTTGCCATTCCTAGATTGCCAGCTTCCACCCAATGACTATCATTTGACCCGCCAGAACATGGGTCAACTGTCTTAGCTTGCTTCATGCAGCTATAGCAGAATACCCATGATGGACAACTTATCATGAAGGAAGAGTATTGAGCCATGATTCTGGAGCATAGAAAGCTCCAAGACAGACAGGGATCAACATTTGATGAGGGCCTTCTTGCTGGGGCAGCCCTAAAAGGCAAAGGAAGTTTGAAAGAGAGAAAGAGGGAGGAAGGGAGAGAGAGAGAGAGAAAGAGAGACACAGAGAGACAGAGAGACAGGGAGAGAGATAGAGAGAGAGACAGAGAGACAGGGAGAGAGATAGAGAGATACAGAGAGACAGAGACAGACAGACAGAGACAGACAGACAGAGAGAGACAGACAGATAGACAAGGTATTGAGCTGGAATCCTCAAGCCCTGTGTAGGAGGCGGCAGTCCGATAATAGGGTGGTGCTTTCCTGATTTGAGTTCCTCCCATTAGACCTCATCTTCCGGTGCTGTGGCTTGAGGGATTGAGGTATCACTACAAGATTTTGGGGGACATATTCAAACCATAGCATATGCTGAGATAAAATTAACCAGGCAACAAACATATATTTCTTCTGTGTTAGAATTCAAGCAGTCTTTCTTTTAAAAAACATATTTTTTATTTATTTATGTGGTCCACAGTTTCACTGCACAACTCAGACTTATAGTGATCCTCCTGTCTCAGCCTCCCCAGCACTGGGATTGCAGGCATGTGCCACTGTGCCCAGTTTTGGTGAGTGGCACAGCAGCATGGCATGTGGTACTGGGGATTAAACCCAGGTCCTTGTGCTTGCCAGGCAGGTGCTTAGCCTGCTGACCTGGCTCCTCAGCCCTCCACTTGAATTCTTATACTTTCTAATTTTAATAATGAATAATTACAATGACTAATAATTATAGTAATGTCCCCTGAAATGTGATAATTTTGGTTGATCTTCTTGACTTATCTGTCAATGCACAGTAGATAATATAAAATCCATCTTTGTGGTGTCACCCTTACAAATATTAGGAAGCTCAAGTGTTTTTCTGGCCGTTTTTCATGTTTCTCTGCCTGGCAGAGGCACCACTACGTTCTTTTTGGGGACATATTCAAACCAGAGCATATGCTATGATAAAATTAACCAGGTAACAGAGAGTTCAGTTAAGAAAGAGGAAACCTGAGCCAGTGTACATCCTAAAAGTATGTGAGATCCTATTTCTAGCCCCATCTCTACAGGATTCTCATTGTAGAAAACAAAACAAAAAGCAGTTCTTCCACCCAGACCAAAAGACCCAGAAGATACTTGGAATTCTTCCCCTTAAGTAAAAGAAGTCAGCCTGAAAGCACACAAGGTGTGACTCCCAGTGTGTGACATTTACAAAGAGGCACAGCTTGGGAAGCAGTGGCAGACCAGTGGCCACCTAGGGCTGGGTGTAGGGTGGGTCGGCGGGCATTGCAACCGTTCTGTGTCATAGTGGGGAATGCATTTGGCAAAACACGTATACTGCGTGCACGAAGGGACAGTGCTAATGCGAACTCTGGAGTTTAATTTTAATTGTCAGTATTATCTCATATATGTTAAGACATGCACAATACTAATGCAGGATGTTAATTCTGCTAGTGAAATTTTCTATAAGTCAAAAATATTTCTTAAATCTTGAAAAGCATACTTATTTTTTATGGTGGACTCTGTTTCCCAGGCTGAGCTTGGACTTCTAGTCCTCCTGCCTCAGCCCACCAGAAGCTGCCACGAGACTCTAATCCGCAGGAAGGAAACTCTAGTAATAGGAATTCCTAATTTTGATAAGTAATTTATATAAATATACAGTAGCCTAATCGGGAAGAGATGGCCTCTTAGTTTTTTTATCCTGAGTATTAAATTTGGGACATACCAGAAGTTGGAGGCGGTGCCTGGAGGCGTGGTGATGGCCGGTGAACGGTAGACTGCGGAAGTCCCCAGGACGTGTTTTACACGATGTTTTTGGAGAACAGTGTTTTCTAAGGAGCCCTGATGATTGTTAAGGCTTAGGGCTGTGACGAAGAAGACTCCAGAGGAAAAGGGCTTAAAAAATAAGATCAAGAGGGCTGCGTCAAGGTAGCCAAAGGGTGGCTTGGATTTTGCCGTTCTGTCTTTCTCACGGCGAGGACACCCACTGAGGTCCCCCTGCGCTGTCTCTGTTCCCCGGTTCGCTCTCGGCAGGAGAGCCTGGCTGTGCCAGGGGTGGGCGAGCCGTTCCCACAGACTTTTCTCCGTGATGGAAACACTGGTGGGGCTTTCTCGCCGGTCGCAGATCAGCGGCAGAAAAGTGAGGCCACAGCCGGCAGATAAACAGGTCTATTTATTTTCACTGAAGTTACTGGCGTCATGGTTTTATTACTATGTGTAAACAAGGGCTGGAAATAGCAGCACATATGCAGAGTCAGGCTGTAGTCCTCGATTTCGTCCTGTCTGTTGGCTGTGGTTTCTGAGTCACTTGGCCCGTAGTACAGCGGCTACCTCCCCGCACTAGGCCAGAAGGAGGAGCCGGGTTCCTGGTGCTGATGCGCAGAGGAGCCCTGTGGCAGGGCCCACCCTTGCACGTGGGACAGCAGTCCCTGGTCTCCTGATTGCTGGCGCTGATGGACTGAGTCGTTGTTTGTGGCAGTGCGGCTCTGTGCCCGAGACTGCCGGCGAAAGCTGCTGGAGTCAGAATCGATGTACCGCGCCATCTTGGCAAGTCTGTGTTTTCAGCATTTCAGTCAATGCAAAGAGCAAAACGAGTTACGACTGAGGCTGCCCTGCCGTAGGCCATGCCACGAAGGGCAAGCTCGCCCGCACGTGGGACCCAGTGGGCTGTGGGTGCCACGCCTGGGGCAAGGGTTTGGCAAACCAGACGAGGCGCCGCTGTGGGTGCTGAGCAGGGCAGCACGGCTGAGCTGGAGAATAAATTCTAAGTTCTTGGCAAAATTACAGATTCTGGTGGAGAAAGGATGGTGGGGAGATGAGCAGCAAGGAATCGCCAGAGCGTGGCGTCCAGCTGGGAGCAGAGAGCAGCTCCCGGGCAGGGCAGTTCCAGTGCCTTTCCCATGTGGGCGCGCGCTGCGGAGGGAGCCGCCTCGTCCGCACGCCCATCGAATAATTTTCACTCTTGGACATTGACTCTGGTGTGGAAACGTTGCCAGAATCTTGTGTTCTTTGCGCACACATGTGAAATAAAATCCGAAAGGAAGCCAACATGGAGGGCAGAAGCAGCTCTGTCTTCCTGTCAGACCCTGTGTGGTATGAGAATGCGGTGGTTGGCCTTGCCGGCCTTTCCAAAGGGTGATGCACACCTTTATGTTTCGTATCCTACAAAAGAGCGTCAGACGTCAGCGCTGCGGAGTTGTGGGACCACTGGACAGTCACAGTCACATGAGCCCCCGCCAGGGGCTGCGGTGGAAAGAGTTCTGCAGTGTAAACATATCACCAACGAGGGATGCGATACAGCCAGAAGAAGGGAGTGGGTGCTTTGCCCGGCCCATGCCTTGATGTTGCATGTGTGATGGAATGTGAGGTTTCTGCACAGTTTGCACAGGGCAACTGGAAACTCAGACCCCAACTCGTTCTTCCTCTGGATAATAACCAGCCCAAGCACCATCCAGGAGAGAGGCAGCCACGCCAGGCTGTAAGCCTGTGGGTGTGCACCAAGGGTCGGCTTGAGAACTTCTGCACATGCAGCCTTTGGACACAGCGTGGAATGAATGGGAGGCCGTGTGCCCGGTAGGAGCCCCTGAGCTGCTATAGGGTCAGGGACCCTTGCTTTCTGAACACAACAATGACTTTACGGTGTTTACATCTTCTTCCTGGGTTTCTCATGGAACTTCTTTGTGAAAATGCTGACCTCTCAACAGCTGTATGGAGAAGATGAGGGACAGGGCTGTGACTAACTTTTCAGTTCTGTCTCTGTCTGTGCTGGGACCAGAAAGACCGAAACCAATTCAGGAAAAGTGCCATGCCTTCTCAAGAGATGTTCCACAGGAGATCCAGTGTTGGCTTGCTTTGTCCTTAAAGGAAGAATGCAGGCTATGTTTCTGGATGCGAGTCCTCGTGTAAGGGCTCTTAGCTTTGTTGACGCCTGTCCTTCAGGGCAGCTCTGGGTCATGCCTTAAGAACAACACGTGCCTCTGTGGCAGGATCCGCAAGTGGAGCAGACCAGGGAGTGCTGACCCCGTGGCTGTGGTCTGTGCATAGAGCAAGAACACATTAATGTGTCGCTTGTACTGTGGTGGCTATTGGCCCACCTACTTGTGTTTCTCCCACATCTTTCCCATGAGAAATTCCCTGGAAAAATTTAAACATCACTTCCTTAGTTGAAAAATTCGATTGTGCCTCAGATCGTTCCTTTTATCTCTTAAAAAATGTTTTGCGCCTTCAGGGCAGCTGCTGATCTTTACACCTCCAGTCAGCACACTGTATCCCTGTTCCCCAGTGATCACCTCAGCCTCACAGTGCATGCGAGGAGCCCCAGGCCCTCCTCCCTCACTTCCTCCTTGGCCTCTGCGGGGGCCCTGCTGGCCATTGCCCTGCCCACTGCAGGCCTGTCCCCTGCTGTGCCTCGCTGCGAGGCAGCTCAGTGCTCAGAAGCTGTGTCTCAGGTGCTCTGCTCTCATGAAGGCTTCTGTTTGGCTGCTTGCCCCTTTGAGAGCTCTTCCCTGGCTACCACAACTGTCAGGAAGAGAATGGGACCCTGGGACCCATCCTATTCTCCTGCTTTGACACTCTTCTTCGCAGTTATCACTGTGTGACTTTATACAGGGAACCTTTATGACTCCCAGATTCCATGTTAGCCCATCTGCTGGCCTCAGACATGTACTGACAATCTCCAAAGCAGAAAGTGCGGCGTTTTCCCCGGGTGTCCACAGGCGCATCAAGACCGGCACAGAACGCGTCACCCGATGTGCATGTTTCCAGCCAAGCTGCAGCAAGGTGGCGCTCTGCTCCCCCTTTCCAGCTTCCATACTGAAAAGGAAGGTCCTTTCTGTGGCCTACTTTATACCACATAGTTATCCTTTTTGTTGGCAGCTTAAATATTTAAAATGACTCCCAGGCATTATGTAGAGATGCTGTTTAACATTTCTTAGCACAAGAAGACTGTGACATACCTTACGGGAAAATTGCATGTTAGGAGCATCAAGCATGAATTACGGGGCTGTTGGCCTTGAGCTTGATGTTAGTGAATCAGCAACGTGTATTACAAAGATGTCTTCACGACTGGGGAGATAGCTCAGCAGCATAAGCGCCTGCCTGCCAAGTGCAAGGTCATGAGTTTAGTCCCCAGTACCAAAGAAATAAATAAATAAAATCAAAGTAAAAAAATAAATTGTCTTTGGACAGAAACACAACTAAAACAAGTTTGTGCCCATTAATAAAGATGGTGCTACCAGACACGCATGGAAACTTAACCCTGTGTTTTCTCTAAAAGCAGTGTTTTAACATTCAGTAAACCAGCACTCCTTGGGCTTTAGAGACTGACCATCATTACCGCAATAACAAAACTTAACTCGGTATCTGCTGTGTTGCTTCCGTAAACAGGCCTGTTTCCTCCCACCTCCCCAGTATTGTAAGAGCTCCACAAAGCCAGAGTCAGCTGTGTGTTCCCAAAATCTCATCCCTGCTCTGTGCCCCGCCCCTAAGCCATGTCTGGATCATGGATGGTGTTCAAAGGTGATGGAGGCATTAGACGAAGAAGCCAATGAATGAAAGGTAGCTAGCCCTGTCCTATGGGAAGCATGGGAGGCGGCAGGCTTGGCCTTCCAAGGCCTCTGGTTCCGCTGGACATGCTTCCGGTCTGCCATGCTTCCATGGCACTGTGAGGGAGGGGTCACTGTTGGCAGATCTGAGCCCCTGACATAGCCCTCCCACAGCCACTCAGCAGTCGGGCTCAGAAGCCACACGTCTGTGCTGTGGGTCATGGTGGGTGTGCTGTCGGAGCACATGGGTCATGACATGGAGCAGCTTGGTTTGCATCTGAGCTCCATACTTCATTAGCAAAGTGACCCAGCTGCCGTGGAGGCTTTATTGTTTGTTGCATAAGATGAATAGGCCAGTGTTCCTACATTGATGGTCGTGGGGGTTAATGCAATCATAAAAGTCATGTAGTGACTGACACGCAGTAAGTATTTCACAGCCCCTGTTTGTGTGTGCTTTGGGCTCCTGAGGTGGGAAGGATAGGCCACAGCCTTGCAACCCCAACCCAGGAAGTCCTCAGGATGAAATTCCCCTGGCAGTAGACTTGAACCAGTGCTCGGGATCAGAACTGGAGAGCAGTGGCCAGCAAAGCTTTGCTCCAGCTGTGCAGAGAGTGAACGTTTAGGTTGTGATCTCTGTCGCAGTTAACTTAGCATAAACGATGGGTGTGGCTGAGTTTCTGTCACCTAGTCCTTATGGCAACAGCTGGGTCAAGCTTGCGAAGCTCCGCCTTCCACCCCTAGTGCTCAGTACTCCCTCTGCATTCTGGTCGCCTGGGAAACTTTAAAAAGCCCTGGGACCATAGACATATTCCCACAGATTCTAGTCTCATCATTCTCGTATCAGTAGGGGTTTAACATTGGTGTTGAATTCCAGGATGTGGGGGTGGAGTGAAGAGCCACCACGGATCTGGATCCCTCAAACCCAGGACAGAGAAGCCTCAGAGCTGGTGCTGTCTCCTCGCTCTCCCTCTGTGGTGGAATCCAGGGAGAAGCACTGCTGGAGGCAGCAGGCAGGAACAGCCGGGCCATGCTTAGGTGGCCTCTGCTTAATGCACAGCCCATATCCCTTCCATATCTGGAGGGAAAACTAATTATCTGGGTAATAAATGAGCTGCGCTTTCTGGGCCTGTAGTCCAGCTGTTGCTCTGCATTTGGCTGAGCCTGCGTTTTGCGGTCTTCCTGCGCTCCAGCAGTGGCCGTCGGGCCAGCAGCCTGTCCTTAGCGAAGGGTCTTAGCTTAATTTCTAGGAGTTGGAAAGTCTCTGGGTTAAGGTCAAGTCTCTGGCTTCACTGAGGCCTGGAAGCTTGGGACAGTGCTGTGTTTAAGGAGGTCCAGATTGTCAGCTGTCACAGACCACCCGAGACACTGACGTGGGTGATGGAAGGTGGGATGGTGAGCTGGGCCATCCCTGTCCAACGCTCCTGAAGAGTTGTGTAGAGCAGAGCTTCCTCCTGCCTGGCTGCTCTGGATTTACACTGGAATCATCCAAGAGCTTGCTGTGTTGTACATATTAGGGCTCCAGGCCTGACCTGATAACTCAGAACTTCTGGAGGCGGGGGTCATTTTTCATAGAGTAAACACTTCCCAAATTTGAGAGAGGTCATTCTGGAGTGAGCTCTTCATCCAGCTTTGACTGGAAAACTGAGGAATTTGAGGGCTTCCTCCAAAAAGCACACTGGGGTCATTGATCAGAGCTAAGGGTTGAATCTAGGTATTGTATGTCAGTTAGCTACTGCTGTGTAATGAGTCCTCCCCCAGCACAACATCCATTATTGCTGACCATCCTGTAGGCCAGCTGGTACTGGTGGGATGTGGCCCTGTGCTTGTGCTCTCTTCTGCGTGGTCTTTCTCCCCATTAGGGCAGCATGGGTGTGGCCTGTGGGTGGTGGCCATGCTCTGAAGGAATGAAGTATCCAAGGGTCCTCAGGGTCCATGCACAGGAGGAGGACTCTGCTGCTCACTGCATTCTGAGGCCCAGAGAACAAGGCAGCCTATCAGGGCTGAGGAAGTGCATTCTGCCTCTCTACAGGACATATGGGAGCTTGTGTAAACCTCGCCAAGACTGCTTCGGGGGTGGCCTCTTCCATAACATGCCTTGAAAATTCTTTCTAAAATGTTTAGGAAGCGTCAATCTGGTACGTTCCCTTGGGTTTTGTTCCTTGGATTATTGCTCTTGGATGAAGAATTAAGAATCACGTTTTAGAAGGGGCCTAAGAACTCAGCACGTTTAAGCCTCATCTGACACGTTAATTTCACCTTGATCAAAATATTCATCTGTCTTCTTTTTAAGCCCATCACAGGCCTCCCTGGAGAAGCCGCCACAGCGGGCCGCAGCCCTCTGGCCAGAGCACGCTCGTCCCTTAGAATATTACTTCTTACCTAAAGCCTTCGTTTCTCTCTGCCCAACTTCTAGTCTGTGGCTCTGCCTCTTCCTTCTGGCACTGCACAGAAGAAGCCTGGCAGCTGCCTTCCCAGTGTGGACTTTCTCACCCTGGAAAATGAGCGTGCACACCCGTATTCATGCCTCCGTTTTGCTCCTGAAAGACACTTCTGGGCTTGCTCGAAACTGAGATCTATTTCCTGGAAAACACGTGAATCCAGTGCCTCTAGGTGTTCGGGATGAGCAGTGATCCTGGAGGCAGAGGCCCTAGAGTTTGTCTGAGGTCTTGAGCAGGATCGTAGCACACGTGGGATTTGACACCCTCTTTTTCACCATGTAAGGAGAAATCCCCACCCAAAGCAAATTTATTTTGGTTCAGTTAAACAAGACTGCAAGGGCTGGGGTATAAGTCAGAGCAGGGCACTTGTCCTGTGTGCAAAAGGATTTTCTCCCGCAACACAATCAAAACCAACCAACCAACATAGACAATGCCAAATGTCCTGCCAGGGCCAAACTCTTCATACACAATAGTTTCTCTGCTTGCTCATCTCTAAAAAACATGACATTAAAGTGCATAGTTTTCATCCTTTGCTGCCTTGAGTCGCATGAGCTCTTGGGTTTTCTGATGAGATCTTAATACTCAAATCATGAGCATATTTAAAGGCTCGTGTTTTCATTTGAAAATATGCCTTCCCATGATACTTTATTTTGGTAGGAAATCTTCATTTTTTTTTTTCTTCTACATTGAAGGCAGCTGTTAATGTTTGATGTAAAGCTCAGAGATTTAAGCTCTTCTCACACCATTTAGATTCAGGCCTACAAGAAGGAGAAACAAACCCAAACTTGGAAAAGAGTTGAAGGCAAATTGTTCATAGTGCGAAGACCGTGGAAGCAGGCAGCGACACGACAGTTAAGGTAGGGATGAGGTAGGAGCCGCAGCCAGCACAGACGACAGGAGAGGCGTGGAGCAGCGGGGCAGAGCAGGTACTGTCAGCTCAGGGGAGTGGCTTTTTGTTTAGAGGATCCAGCTTAATGGGGGATGTTTCTGACTTATAATGTCTGCAAATGAATCGGCTGCGACTGCAGAGGAGCACAGCTCGGGGATAGAGCTGGAGAGACAGGAGAATGGATGGCAGCAACCGCTGTGTAAATTGTTTGTGAGATTGTCTTCCCTGAGCTCAGAAAATGCCTCCCCCTCAGTATTAAAAAGGATCACATAAATTGTGAAAATGATTAGTAAGTAAAGGTGCTCGATAAATTCAGGACTTACGGGAGTTCGCACACAGCGTGCCCAAATGAGCCATTGTTCCTGTGAGGTCACCTTGTTTTTCCTTGAAAATCAAGCACCCAACAAAAGGCAGCATTGTAATTAGGAAGAACACCATTCTGGAGATGAGGGCCCGGGGTGACAGCTCTGGCCTCACCACCGTCAGCCGCTTGTGGCCAATAGCAGCTCGGGCAGCAGCAGGCTTCGGCCACCCGTAGAGCCACGCGGTCTGTCAACTCTCAGGCATCGTTGAGTCAGAAGAGCACAAAGCCACGGCAAAAACTTAGGTGACAGTCTGCCGCAATGTCGGCCTTGCAAGTGTGACGCCGTCCAGGCCTGCACGTTTCCCTCTCATTTCTCATTATGACTGAGGAGCACGAAAGAAAACCTGGCCCCCAGGCTGTGTCCTGCCACGACTGCAGGCCCTCGGGGGCCCTGGAGCCCAAGAAGCCACCACCCCACCCTGCCCCGCCCCACATCACCTTGCTGGAGCACACCTGTATTGCCCACCTGTCACCCGAGCAGTAGCGCCCTCACTCTACACCAGCCATCCTAGGCCCCCTCCTCACAAGCATCCTCCCGGAATCCAGGGCTGAAGAAGCCATGGCAGCAAGGAGCTTTTCTGGAGGGCTCAGCTGAAAACTGGAGAAGACATTTCTCATTTATTTTAAGCACAGACAGATATTAGAGAAGGCTGCAAAACATACTTGGAATTTTAAGGTGAGCACGAGAGGTGAAAATGCTTGTGTCCAGAGCAAACTCCTTAATGTCCTTCTTTGGAGAAAACTCAAAGCCTACCTCCGTATACCACATACATAGACATACAAATACATATATACTTTTGGGGATTAAACCCAGGGCTTCATGTATGCTAGAGAAATGTGAGCTATATGTCCAGCCAATTTTATTTTATTAAAAGGCTATGACCTTTCTCAGCATAAATGGACAGAATGTTACCTAAACCCCATAGATTTTTGTGAGAAAAAATCAGGCCAGTTATATATCAAGTTTGAGCTTTTCCACCGGGGACAGCTTTTATGTAAGCATGTTCTAAACTGGAGATAAGCTGGGTCAGGGAATCTGCCCTAAATGCTGAAAGATCTCCTAAAGTAAATAAATGACTAGATAAACTTGCCTCTTGCTGTTTGGTTATGTCCACATGATTATTATGCATTTATGATTCATAGAATTGGGGTGCACCATCCAGTGAGGGTGGACTTTCACTGCAGATTCAGCAGTTGGCTCAGAACCCGACCTCTGGCTTCACCATGGGACGTCTCAGAGGAGACAAGGATGACAGGGAGCTGTGGCCCGAGAACTGCCCCTGCTCACGCCTCACGGCTGCCCTCACCCAGCAGTGGCTGAGAGGCCTGCTCTAGCTTCCCAGGACTAACGTAACTACCATGGACTGGCTGACCCAGAGGGGCAGAAGTTCCTCGCCTGCCATTGCCGTTGACCAGGACAACAGGTGCAGGAGTGGCCGAGCCATGAGCACTCCTTCCCTTCTCCTCTGACTCTTGGTTTGCCCACAGTCCGAGGGTGTGGTCACAAGCCATGCCGTGGCTCCTGGATGCATCTCTCTGGCCCTGCCTTCCCTGGCAGCCTTGCTGTGCATTTTTGTGTCATTTTCCCTATCCATCTTTTCAGCCTGGCTGCGTCTGTGGTGAGCCTGTTTTCAGGAGGCCTCGTTCCACCCTCCTGGGAAGGACACAGAAGAACACAGATCCAGCTCCTATCAATGTTGGGTTCTTCCAGTGATCCCAGGTTTGTGTTTTAAACCCGAGGTTCCCAGGCACCACCTGTTGTGTCTCCGGTGCCTCGGTCCATTGATGAAGCTGCCTCTTTCACTTGTCTGCTATCAGACACTATATTCTCCGGCAGGCTGATGTAATTAGGGAGCTAATAGCCAAATCAATAAAGAAAGGAACACGGTCTTTCCTGTTTTCCAGCTGCTCTGATGATTGGTGGAGGACGTGCCGGCTGCTGCCATGGCTTGGCTCTCGCTAAGGATGTGCGGATGTACCTGATTCGCTCTTTGTGATGTCCAGGGTGATGTTGGCAGGGAGGGAGCTTCCTGGGGTGGGATGCGGAGCAGAGCCCAGCCTCCTAGTATCTATAGGTCTGCAGCAGCAAGGAATGTGTTTAAGGATATTTATTGTTTGGAAAACACATTTTATTTATTTTATTTTATTTTATTTTATTTTTTTTGTATTTTTGAGACAGGGTCTCACTATGCAGTTGAGGCTGGCCTCGAGCTCACTTTTGTAGCCCAGGCTGGTCTCGAACTCACACCAATCCTCCTGCCTCAGCCTCCCGAGTGCTGGGATTACAAGCGTGAGCCACCACGCCCGGCTGAAAACACATTTTATTTTAATGTTGCGTGAAAGGCACTGGGTAGAAGTCATGCGGGAGCTGTGTCTGCGTCCTGTGAGCTGAAGTACTGCCTGTCTGAGGAAGTACTCACCGCTGTTGGTGATCACTTCTGTGACATTATCCTGGGGAAAATCCCATATTGGCTTCACTAATGCCAATGACTTCATGAAAAAATGGAAATTTTAATTCTTGGCATTTCAAGAGTTAGCATGAGAAATAAGTATAGTAGTACATACATTACTATGAGACGGACTATAAAAATGTAAATAGAATAAGATGTACCCTTCCTATTACTATAGAAATCTGTCTTGGTTACTTTTCTCCTTGGCACAAAATACTTGATACTCAAAGTTGAAGGAGGAAAGGTATATTGTGGCTCACAGTTTACAGAGGATTTGAATCGTGTCCCAGGGCCTCTGAACCAAGGCAGCACGGTAGTAGGACCTCAAGGAGGAGACGGGGACCGGGTGGGAGGCGCAGGAGCTGCCGGAGCAGTCCGGCAAGCCTGGCCTCTTCTGTTCCTTTTGTTCCACACAGGCTTTAAGCCTCCTGGATGGCACCAGCCACACCCTGGGTGGGTTTTCTGTTTGCCATGAATCCACTCCACCACACCCAGAGCTTTGCTAATTCTGACCAGCGGCATAATTTAGTACCACACCCTGGAACTAGGCAGTTCCAGGAAACTCCACCAGGCTTTGGTGCAAGGTCTGGATAGACGCCCTCACCAAATATAATAGATCGCAGTGTAACAATCTAAAAGTGACAGAAATCTTTATGAAAATTCATAAATTAACCTTAATCTTGTAAGCCAGAAATAAATATTGCTATTGTTTGGGCCTGTTTTCTTCTAATGTGTTTCTACATGTTGCGGTATGCATAAAATTGAAGTCAGTATACACGTATCATAATATATTTTAAATGTGAAACATATCAAATAATTTTTACATCATTAAATAGCCACCTACAGCTTACTATGCACCATCCGCCTTGTGTTTCATTTCCATCTGAATATTAAAAGCTTTCATATTCTAACGACAAAAGCCACACAAGTTCATAGTGTTATTAAGAGTCTAAATGACTGACAGAGACTGTTGACCACGCACATGCCTACTCCTGCAGATGGAATTGCTCGTCCCGCTGCAGCGTGCATTACACGGAGCGTTACATGGAGCGTGATTGCATGTGCTTCCGACCTTCACTGACCATGACGCTTCCAACCTTTGTAACTGCAGCACTTAGCTCGGTGCCCAGAGCCATGTAATTAGTGTTTAACACACTTCTAGCCAATGAATGAGTGAATGGACAAATGGTTAAATGGAAAGGAGTAACAAATGTATGAATGAAGGACCTGCAAAGATTCAGTTCAGGGTAGAATAAAAATGCATTTCAGACTCAGCAACTCACTGTAGATTGAAAGACAAGGCGGCTAAACTAAAGCCCTTAATGAATTGGAGCCTGCTCTTTCTGTTCATCTGAATCAGCCTGGAGGCACAGGATTCAATTTAATTTTTTTTCCATCAGTCAAACTGAAGAGCTGAAAAAGCAGAACTAGGGACAAAGGAGGCAGGCGGTGGAACAGGCTTGGAGGAGGAGGCCAGCACTGCCGTTCTTCTGCTTACGAAGAACACAGGTAGGGGGCACCCTTCTCCTAAGAGTGGGCCTTGGGAAGCTTGCAAACAGACATGACCCTTCACACTGGAAGTGCTTACATTTTCCATTGAGGATTGAAATTCCAAAACTGTCAGAACATTGCTTACCATCTTTGCCTGGCCTTTCTCTAGAGGAAAATGCTATCCTGCTGGGTTTTATGTGGGGGAACGGGAAGTTGTGTTTAGTATGACCAGAAAGAGGGCTGACAGAGTTGGACCTTCAGGTGACAGAAGCTTCCACAGTCTCTTCTACATTTAACTGGGAAACCCCTGTCTTGCTCGTCTGAGCAGCTGGCCCACAGACACCCGCTGTGAGGTCAATGGAGAACTTCTTACCTGGAAAATTTAGTTCGTGAATTACAGTGTGCAGACATGCTCTTCTCAAGCACATGGTCTGGTTCTGAGGCTTTCCATGCACAAGCAGAGGAGTGGATGAGTAGAAGGAGAAGCAGGAAGATAAATGAGCAGACAGATGGTCTCCTCTTTCTTCTTGCCATCAGCTGTCTTCACCTCCCTTCCTTCTTCCACATGTTCTCACGGTGCTGCCGCGTCGGCACCTCTACTCGTCATGTCTGCACGGCGAATCTCCAGCCAGTGTTTCCTTTCTATGCACCACTGCCTCTAAAGCCCGAGACGATGTTTTCAGGATGCCTGGTTGTCGTATGTCTACCCTGCGAGTCCCTGTGGTCTCTTAGGAGTTTCAGCTTCTGACCCAGTTTCTCTTTTGATGTAGTATACACACATACATACACACACACACACACACACACACACACACATATATGTTTGGAATCAGGGAGAGGTTACGCTTTCTCCTTCTTGAATAAGTGAATTCGAAACGCAGAAAGGGAAATACAATAGGATCTGACTTACATATGGAAGGTTAAAAAACTGACTTCATAGAAATGGAGAGCAAATCATTATCAGATGGCTGGGGGCTGGGAGCACAGGGACACGGGGGAGATCTGATCGATGCACATATTTCAGTGATATAGGAGGAATATACCCTAACAATCCATTGCAAAGCATGGCAACTCTATGAAATGCATCATGTAGTTTTAAATTTCTAAACAAGATCTTAAATGTAAGTGTGTGAGTTGATTGATTTCTTAATGGCCCTGTAAAACTGAGCAGCACGTCCTACAGAAATACAAACATCATATTGTGCCCTATGAATGTATAATACATGCAATTAAGACTCAATTAAAAGTAACATAATTAGATGTGGTCTCGTGTTCTGTGGACTGCTGTGGTTTCTGAGTCAATATTGCTTTATTTATGAAGTTGTTGAATAAGAACATGACCAGGAAGAAATGCAGACTATAACCTGTTTTCCCAGAATTCCCAGAATTCTGTACACCTAGGGATTCAAGTTTGTTCATGGAGAAAAGAGTCAGTTCACAGAAGTACTGTGAGAAGTGGTGGTGAGCGGAGGCAGCGCGGTAGGAACTCGCCAGACGTTTGATAGAATCGTCAGCATTGTGGCTTTCTGGAGCGCTGTTGTAGTGGTCATAACTTTTTCAATAAATAAACTGAAATGCACGTCCTTGACCACATTTTAGGCTATTCTTTTATCTACTAGATAGAAATACTTTAAAAGTGCCATGTTTATCAGGTATTTCCTGGATTAAATTGAAGTGGCCTTGAGCTTTCCTGAGGCCCCAAATGCTTTCAGTGCAAGCGACAACAATAATAATTCCCTTTCAAATCATTTTTCCCCTCTCCCTTCCTGCCTTTCCCTTCTCTAGTTCTTCCTTCCACTTGAGCAAGCTCTTCCTATTTCACAACATCTGTTGTACATTTTGGTCTTTATTTATTCTTTCCATTTCTCATACCAAGGAGAGGAGAGGGGACTGGGAAAAAGGAGGAATCAGAATATATCACATACAGGTACAGACTGCCTATGAGGACTAGAACCTTTGTATGTATCTCAATTGTACCAATAAACTTAAAAAGTGACTTCCCCATGAACTGTAAGGCTGTGTGCTTAGAGTTGTCAGGTGACCCGAGTGTGGCGTGCAGGGACAGGAGCACAGGCCACCGCGAGAGCTGCTGGTGGTGTTAGCTCAGGAAGGGCTTCACCTGTCTTTCTGTAGATTCAAGGGCTAACTGCTTCTGGATTCGATATCTGTAAATATCTGTGAGGGGAAAAGCATAAATGTGGTAGAATTAGCATAATGAACAAGGCAGTGATTACACGGAAAGAAACTCGAGCCAGGCATCAGACATCGGAAGCCCTAGTTGCTTTAACTGAAGTTTTGACTGCTCGAAGACCGGGCTTCAGGAGCAGGGAGGTTGTGTGCTCTGCTTCTGTGACAACATCGCATAGCCACTCATGCACCAGGGTTGACTAGGCGTGGGTCCTAGCGCTCTTCTAACTCATCCCAGCAGCATGGGAAGACGTGCCAGCCAGTAGTAACTTGAGAGATAGTGAATATGGCGGCGGCTCCATGAATAGAGTGAGCAGCTCTGTTTGGGAGGATCGTGGACTTCCAGTGCACAGCAGTATAAACTCCTAATGCACACCCTTTCTTTTAAGATTGTGGTAAAACTCGTATGTATAACAGGGCAACATTGTGGAATTATCACTGTCATTGTCCTGGTCCATCTTCCAGGTTGCTTTCCTCTCCCAAGTGTGTTCGTAGGGGGGGAATCTCCATCCATGGAAGAGAGAGCTTGAATCTGGCTCCATCAGTCACGTGGGGCATCAGCTTTTGCACTGCTGAGTCCTGGAGAACATCGGGAGAGCTTTCTTAGTTCATGAGCTGCTATCCATTACGACCTGCCTGTTTTATAGATTTATAGAGCAGATATTTCACAAATACTTTGCACGTATTCGAGGGATGTGAAAACAGCTAAATACCAAACAAATGTGAAAGCTCTAGCCATATATTATACCATGACAAGTGTTCTAAAGAAACAAAACAGAATAGAGGGGAGATCCGTGGGTTCGAGTGCTTAGGAAAGGCTTGTTGCAGAGCAAGCCACATTTCTGCTGGCCTTGTCTAAATGGGCACATTTTACTTAGGCATAAGAGTGGCCTATCCTTGGCATCTTTCAAAGATGTAGGTGTATAAATAAGCCTGTTATCTCTGGTGGTATTGGGGAGTTCCATTTCTAATTATCCATCCTACAGCAAAGCAGCAGGAGAGAAAGCAGAAGAGCGTAGTTTGCATATGGCATTGGCTGAGGTACCAGCTCATGAGCATGCTTATGTGTATTCCTACTGTATACCTATGTGTCCTGCTTTGCCTGGAAGAATCTGCCCCTCCGTCGTCTCCATGTCCCTCAGAGAGCCTTGCCTAAAGCGATGGTTCAGTAAACAAATCTTAATTAAGTGTTACTGAATTGTTCCAAGGGTATCTGAATGCTATATAGAGTCTGAAGGAAAAGGAAAGTGCCCTAGAGAACATAGCCCTAAAGGAGACAGTGATGGTAACCGAAACTAGATTTACCCTCAGGTCAGAAACACTCCGTTATGCACCTATGACATCAGGAGATGTGTGGCAGTCGTATTCTTCTATTGCTGTCTAGGTAGGTGGGGTGCCTGCCCCAGCATCCCAGCAACCTTGTGTCAGAATGGTCCCGGGAGAGACACCTCAGCTCACAGGCAGCAGTGGCCCCTGAAACTCACGCTCTCCCGCTTCCTTGTTTTGCAGCTCTACAGCTCCATGGACTTCGGAAGACGATGGCAACTCGTGCACGAGCGCATCACGCCCAACCGCTTTTACTGGTAAGCCCCATCTGCATGCTCCTTGCCCTGTCAGATGAAGCCTGACCACGGGCAGCACTGGGCGACTCTGGCACCCGGAGGCCGGTGTGTTCCAGCTTTGCTGCACAGAACCACTCATGGCGCAGCAGCCATGGTGCCATGCAGGACTTGTGAGAAATGTGAGCTCTCAGGCCTCCTGGCCATCATGGACCTGTGGTGTGTAGTTAACATGATTCCTTGGTGGCCCTTGGCTGCTTTCAAGTCTGAAAACTACTGGGCTACTGCAGGGCGGTGAGCAGGCGCTCTTGGCTCCGTACTCAGTGCTGAGCTTCCTTACTTTGCATAAGTGCTTGTTTTATAGACCTAATCTAGAAGCTGTATTTCCCAAAATGTGCTCTGTAGAATAATTAAGTCCAGAAAGTGCATCCTTCTCCTGTTCTAGGAGCTTCTGTAGCCAGATCGGTGTAGGTCAGAGTTGCGCAGCTGTCCACTCCTGAAAACCCAGGATTCACACTGGGCTATGGACGACCCTCGAGGAGCCTGAAGGAAGAGGTCCCCCAAGTGCCACTGTGCGTCCCTAGGCTCCCTTCACCGTGGGTTTCAGCTTCTTCGCCTAGCACGCCTGCTCACCCCTTCAGAACAAACCCCATAGTATATGTTCTGAAAAAGCTCTTTGTAAGAAGAGTTCTAAGCCAGGGGAGGTGACGCATGCCTGTGATACTAGTGCTCTGAGAGGCTGAGGGGAGAGAATCACTAGCGATCCAGCGAGGGGTATTGGGGGTGGGTAGAAAGCCTAGACACAATTAAGGTGTGTTATGACCTGTACCAGTCCCCAACAGTGAATGTGGTCTTTGTGTATCCGGGACATACAGTAATAAAAGTAACATTGAAATGTTACTGGGAATATGGTTCAGGGTGAATCCGCAATTCAAATGGAAAATTAACCAGTCTCAATCAGGAAGTGTTTTCATTTATTGATGCCCCTTTACTGATGCCCAATGTTTCACCCTGTGTCTCGGTTGTCTTTTTCTCTTTGCTGGGACAAAATACCCAACACCCAGAGTAAAGGAAGGCAAGGTTTATTTAGCTCACAGTTCGTGGAGGTTTCAGTCCATACTCAGCTGGCTGCAAGGCAGAGTGGCACGTGGCAGAGCGCAGCTGTTCGTGGTGGCAGAAGGCAGCGAAACAGCAGGAGCACAAGGCAGGAGCAGCGGCAACAGTGGCCGTGGCAGCAGTGGCAGCGGACAGCGAGTCTGTCTCCCCGTGCTGCATTCAGGCTGCCTGCCCCCGGCTGGGCACAGCGTTCGCGCCGTCATCCCAGCAGCACTCAGCCATGGATGATAAATTAATCGCAAAGTCTAGGGTTCTGCCCTACAGCTGCATGGGGCTTTGGGGGCCCAACGAGACCCCAGCCATAGCACTCTGGCTGTGACAAGCTGAGCATACATTCACCACGTCATTGTCTGGCAAACCTTGGAACATATTTCCTCGCTGCCTTTCACAGTCTTTGCCACAGAGACAGGAAGCAGTACCAGAGACGAGGAAACACCCAGTGTACAGCACGCATCATTCCATGCCTAATTTAACTTATTCTGAGCTCTTTTTCACTGTCTTATTTCAATTACCTTAGACTTATAGCAGTTCTCAACCTGTGGATCGTGACTGCAGCGGGGGTCGAACAACCATTGGAAAATACATGTTTAAACCCATGCTATGCCATGGTGAAATGTTATTTATTGAAATTAGTAATTTAAAGTAGCCACCAAAATTATTTTTTGGTTTGGGGTCACTGCAACATGAGGAACTGTATTGCGGGGTCACGGCATTAGAAAGGTTGAGAACCACTGCCTTAGAAGCTCACGTGTAGCAATTCATGCCATACACGCACCCAACATGTGTGTGTGAGGGTGGTTTTGAGGTGACAAACATCCTATAAATACGGTCATACCAGCATCTGTGCAAGCAGTGGCTGATTTTCTCTGCATCCCTACTTTCAGTATTAAAAGTGACGACTGCCTTAGCATGCTGTGAAAACCAGCCATGCCACTGTCCCTGGTGCAAGGGAGAGAAGAGAGAAGGGAGCGGGCTGAGCGCATCGTGGCCTGCCTGCCGCCTGGGCCATGCCCCATAGCTTTGTTTCTTGCAGCAACAACTCTTGTCTGGTCTCTAACTCTCCTGACAGCTGTTCTTTGGTCTGTGTTGGCAAGTATTACAGTTTTCACAAGACAAAGGCAGAAAGTAGCAACATTTGAACACCTGTTTCTCCGATACACTGACGATACAGCCGACTCTTTGCTCGGCTATAGTGCACCCGTTTTGCAGTACAGGGCAGGAACCTTTGCTTCTGTTCTGGAGGGCGAAGGACCTCTCTGGATTGGGAAGTGAGTCAGTCCGCTAGGAAGTCATGGTGGAGGAGGAAGGCATAGGAGCCCGCGAGCCTTGCCATTGTTTCTGAGAAATTTAATCAAGTGGGTGAAAGGCAGCATTCTGCTCTTTTGCAAAGAGCAAGATGAGAATGTTTCGACTGCTGGCTCTCCTGCTCCGTTCCTTCCTGAATCAGAAAGAACAAATCCCCGGGTCTTAACCGTTGCGTTTCTTCTTTCCTCCGCTCTGCTCCTTTCACATCCGCTCCCATGGGGAAATATAAAAGTCAGGGCCCGGGCCGGCTAGTCAAGTGGGAGCTGAGCGTCCCATTTGTGTGATTACCGCTGCTCCGTCGCTGATGTGTAATTGCTGTGCTTATCCTTTTAGGTGTCACAGGAGTCGCCCAAGAAGAGCTCACTTTACACAGTCTATTTTCTTCCCAAGGACCGAATCCAAGCTTGTCTAAAACCCCAAGCTGCTTGTGGTGAAGGGCTTATGTATATGTTAGGGGTGAAAACACTAATGTTTTACCTCCTTGGGAAAATTCGAAGTGCATAGTTGTCTGGGTAGGGAGCTAACGTCAGCTTCCTTGCTTGGCCTGTGTTCCCTTGGCCATGTGAGGGGAACGGCATTTTTCTTCTACTGAATAATGTTGTTGGACATGTAAGCTGTGACGAGGTGCGCTTCTCTATGTCAGATTTATGACTGGTAAATTGCGCATCTCCCAGTACTGCAGTCTCGAGTACGCCTGAGTACTGTCGATTTTACGTACTATGTTCGCTAGCAGTCCTGAAGAGACAGATGCGTACGGTGTGTGTTCATTTGCTGGGGCACGGGTGTGAATCCCTGTGGGTGAGGCTGTGCACCTCACCTGCTTATATCTGGCAGCCCAGGAGTGAGTCTAATTCTCTGCCAGGAATCCAGACCTCCCCCTGATGTTATTGTTCTCTACTCTCTGGTAATTATTCTTACAAAGTGGCAAAAGCAAAGGAGAACAGCAACAATTCTGAAACTGCTTCTTCAGGAGAGATGGGGCAGAGTGAGCCAGCTCAGGGCAGGGTGCGATGATACTGACGGCAAGGAAACACTGAGAAGGGTCTGACGTTCAGACCTCGATGTGCGCATGCAGAGGAACAGAGCACTTCCGTGCCTTGGAAGCCACGCTATGTGCAGGGTGCTGCCTGCCAGTCAGACACTTGTGGGTATCTAAGGATGGATTCCTGGGAGTACCTTTCACTGTGGAGAATAGCACCTTGGAGGAAGGGTGCAGAGGGGGCCATGGCCACAACCATGCAACCTGTCTGTCCTCTCCATGGCTGTGGCTGCTGGAAGGCCTGTGCATTGGGAATCATGGACGTCAGGCACCATCGCCGATTTCATCTTTCATACTCTACAGAGTCTCTGGCACAGCCAGGGACATAGTATCCATTAACACACATAGTAAAAGCTTCATCTGATGGTAAGATATTCTTTATGGATCTCAGCTATTCCAACCTCATCAGCAGAGGTTAGGGTAGGGGCCGTGCACCATGGAATGACTCTGCCAGCAACCCTGGGTCCCAGAGAAAGGGACAATGGATGTGAAAGCTCCTTGGGTGTGGGCGACTCGTCTTGATGCCTAGGGTGACTCCATAGCTTGCCTGCTGCCGCCCACTGCCCTGAAATGAGGGCTGGTAAGAAGAGCCTGCAGGAGAACTGAGCACCCTAACACCCCTCTCACTCTTCATAGTTGCTGTTGGAGGAGCGTGACAGTCACAGGGTGGAATCTTTGCTGTTTATTTCTCTCTCTCTCGTTGCTCAAATCCTACTGAGCTGCAATGAGTAGTGTTTGCACTTTTCCCTTGGAAGGCACTCGGCAGGCAGGCAAGCGCTGCAGCAGGAGACGCTTTCCCTGCACGCTCAGTGTGAGCATTGGCCACGTCTCGCAGCCTTGTGCTTTTGGTCCCATGCCTCCAGAGTGCTCTCCTTCCATGGGTATCACTTTCAGGGCAGCCCCTCAGGGCCGGGGCTCTGGAACTTGTGTGTGTCTGCGCTGGCCTCCAGCACCGCTGGTCTGTAAAGGCGTTTGCTTGTCTAATGTCATGAAGAGGGAGAGGATGACTTGCCCTCTGCTCACCTTGCTTCTTTTCCCTTCAGTTGTTTCCTCTCCCAGATGGACAGGATCTTCTTCTTCCTTGTCACTGCTTCAAGGAAATGTTATGAGAAAGGCACAGACCTGAAATGCTGGGGACTTAACTCCTATCCCCTTTCTGGGTGTCTGGGCTGCAAGACGGGCTGGTCTTGAGGGCAGGGAACCCTGTAAGATGCCAAGAGGTAGAAAAGTTGCAGGTCCGACCTGCTAGGTCATGCTGGGAAGGGTACTCTGGAGCCTGACCTCTGGTTTGTGCTTATGCCTGATTACAACGTGGGGAGTGGCTGTAGGGTAGGCACAGACACACTGCGCTTAGAGATCGACAGACTGCGCTTAGGGACAGATAGACTATTCTTAGGGATGGACAGACTGCGCTTAGGGACAGATAGACTGTTCTTAGGGATGGACAGACTGCGCTTAGGGACAGGCAGACTGCACTTAGGGATGGACAGACTGTGCTTAGGGACAGGCAGACTGCACTTAGGGATGGACAGACTGTGCTTAGGGACAGATAGACTGTTCTTAGGGATGGACAGACTGCGCTTAGGGACAGATAGACTGCTCTCAGGGATGGACAGACTGCACTTAGGGAGAGACTGTTCTTAGGGATGGACAGACTATGCTTAGGGATGGGCAGACTGCACTTAGGTTGACCTCCACACAGCAGATCTCCGGGAGTGGATGTGCCAGCAGCTCCTTGTCTGTCCTCACGGATAGACCATGAGTGAAGGAGGGGAGAAGGGAGAAGCAGAACAGCTCCCGGAGCATGTGGACAGGGCCCAGGGCAGGGTTCCTCAGAGAGGAAAGCATTGATGTGGGAAGGGTGGGAACTGCGTCCTCCTCCCCCCTCTGGCCTTTCATCCCCTTTGGCGTGCCGCTTCATTTTTGTGCGCATGTGCTGTTTTATGCATAACCGAGAATGTTGCACATGAGCCTGTCCGGTCTGCTTCATTTCTTGATGCTCTGTTTCAGTGACTTGGCCATCGTAAAACCTTTGCAGTTATCTTTGTTGTTGTTGTACTGGGGATTTAACTCAGGATCTTGCTTTTGCCAGGCTGGCTGAGCTATCCTCTCAGCCCATAATCATCGTTTTATTTTATTATTTATTTATAAAAATGTATTTAGTACAAGGTCTATGGGCTCCACGAGGTCTACAGGGTCTATAGGGCTCTCTCCATTGATCAGCCTCGTAGTGATCCTCCTATTTTCAGCCACCACACCCAATCTTAGTCGCCATCTCAGTGTGTCCTGGGGTGGGGCCGGCACGGCACAACAGGTATGGAATCCCAGCGGCTGCACTCTGCCTAACCAGGCGCTTTAGTCAGCTGAGCTAACTGGCCAGCCCCCCACCATCACCACTTTTAATGATGCAAAGATAGATACCTGATTGCCCTGTTTTACTGACAATTTCCACATTTTTTCATGATCATTAGTAATGTTTCATTAATACTTTTGTGCATCCTTCTTTAATAACCAGGATTGGGTATTGGGCCAGTGTCCTGAGTACCCTGTCAGAAATAAAAATGGGTAGCAGAGACATATTTTAACATGCAAGGTTCTGCTTCGTCTCCATACCGCATTCTGTCTTCACCCAACTGCTTCGGTCCAGGGTCGCATCTTGTTTCTGCTTATGGGCGTCAACCTTTGCTTCTGCGTTTTGCCTGCTGTCTGAGTCTGCCCATACCACAGAGAAGGCTCACCAAGTGCTTCTGTCCCTGGAGACCTAAGTCTCAGACTCTGTGGATCTTAGTGCTAAATCAGTGGACCTGAGAGCCTGTCTGCAGCCTGAGCGAGGCTCACTTGATACAGTGACGTGTGTGTCTACTCACACACAAGAATCATGTGTACTAACTGTACTTAAGGCATAAATACTTCATCCGTCGGTGCTCTGGACACCCATACTGTCCAGACAGTTGCTTGGGTGTATGAAAGATATAGGCCAGAGAGAGGAGGTGGAAGGCGGGCATGAGCACCTGGAGATGATGTGGTTGGAGCAAACGGTAGAGTCCGCTTGGACCTGAACCCTGTGGCTTTCATGTGTGCCAGAATGTGTCCTAGGTTGTGCTCCAAAACGGACTCCATATTTTCGAACAGCAGCTCATCTTGGCCATAGATTTGGGTTCTTACGAACCAGCAGCTAAGTCATCCTCTGAGTGTTACCATGATAGAGGCGAAGTTAAGGACTAGGCAGAAAGGTTTAACGTTGCTTCCTGGAAAGTCAAGATCTTTTCAAAGTTAGTGTTTTCTGCTCAATTTTTGGTGCTGCCTTCAAATGTGCCTCCGCAATTTTGCACACGCAGTCATTCGTCATCTCACTGGGACATAGGTGTTGGCCTGACGTAAGGGGTCAGGTCCTTGCAAGCCAGGCTCCACCACAGATAGTATGTAATTGAGCTCTTCCATGCATACTTAATATGGTGCAATGATTTAAAAATACATTACATTCAAAATACTATATGCGAGGTCAGGAGGGGAGATGCGAAAGCCCAGCTTGCCAGCTCACAATGGTTTTCGCTTTGCTCATGGGACCACCCGCTGGCCAGGCTGGTTGAATCTTGATGGCGAGAGTGCTGAACAAAGTGCTCTGACCAGCACATTGGTCACCCAGGAGGGGCAGAGGAAGACGGTGCTCAACTCTGGATGAGATCAAGATGTGCAGGATTTGGGGATCTGCTTACTATGTGTGAGTTCTTTCTGGAAAAGGCAATGAGGAGACATGTGTCACTGTGCAGGTAACACTGGCTGACTGTGGAAAGGGTCTCAGTTGACCCTTCCGTGGAAAATCTCAAAAAAGGAATGATGTGCGTCAAACTTGGAACTCACCCAGTCTCCTGAAGCCGACGTTTGAGATGCAAGTGAAAACAGCCTTCTTTTCTCGGTCCTTCACTTTTGGCAAGTGGCTCTGGACTTACAGCCACACGGCTTCCAGATCCTAATTGTTCTCAGATGATTATGAGAAGGACAGAAGAAATATCCATTCTGCTCAGAGACAGTGGATTCCCGGTGATAGTAGAGTTTCAGAGGGAAATAAAATACTGTTTTTGCAATGGGTGGGACTCAGCCTGTTTCGGTCCTAGGAGAGCAGGGTCAGGAAGGCCAGCATGTGGGGTAGAGCGGCTGCAAGCTCTGTGGTCTTCTGGAACTCAGATTGCTCTCTCATTGTTGCCTGTTACATGGAGAAGTGGGGAGAGCATGCGCAGCAGTGGACTACACAGCAGCCTCGCGAGTGGGGGTGAGAACGAGGAGGCCAGGAAGGGCTTGGACAGAGGAGCACAGAGGAGATGCAGAGCTGAGCCACCCGTGGAGAGAGCAGATGCGAGCTGCGGGCAGGCAAGGGCAGCCACTCTTTCCCAGTAAGGAAATCAGTGTGTGCTGCTCGAGCTTGCCCTAGCGTAAGTGGGCTCGGGCCTCCTCAGCAGAAGGCAGTGCTTAAACAGTGCAAACTCATGTTCGCCTGGTCTAGAGAGTGCAAGTCTGAAGCCAGGCAAGCAGCGTGGCCCATTCCTGGTGAAGGACTCTTCCGGCTCCACAGGCAGCACCTCCGTGGTGTCTTCAGGTGCAAGCGCTCTGGTGTTTGGCTGACGTGGTGTCTGTTTTCGCTCCCTTTCCTCACGTCGCTATTTCACTTGATCAACTCAGACTTTGTAGAAACGCTATTTTTTTCCCCCAGTTGTGTCTCCCAGTTTTAATTTCCAGGTTTTGCGCGCCGACTGTTCCGCCCTCTCTGGCTCCCGCCATCTCCCCGCCCCCTCCATCCCTCTGCTCAGTTCCTGCTGCTCTTCCTCATCTTCCCCAGCCTCCCGTCTTCCCTTGCCTCTTCCCCGTTTTACAGGCCCCAAGCGCACCCAGGGGCTCTCGCCGCCTTGGAGTTTCCCTCCTTCTAGCTCCCATTCTTGCCCCCACACATGTCTTCTATAAACCCTCAACGCTAATCGTTCAGTTCATCTAGAAGGTCCCCAACGGCATCTGACCCGGCAGCACATTTTCACCTGTGCCTGCTCTCAGCTGCCTCTCCTCCCGCTGGCTTACTCTCACCTTTCCTCCATCTCACCTGTTCTCTTCTCTTCTCCTTGCACGTTTCAGAATAAATACTGAGAACATCAGCGTATTGGCTGCAGAGCGCTGACAAAGCGTGGCAGCGTAAGTGCAAGGCTTATCACACACCAACGTGAGTGGTGCGTGGCTGAGCCTGCTGATGTTGTCGTCAGTGAGAAGTCCTTCCGGAAAACACAGTGTCGGCATCCAAAATGCTTAAATAGCTGAAGGGGCAAATACTGCCTCAGTACAAATAAAGCTAAAAAGATCTTCCAACCGAGATCATCTTATCCTGCAAAACTTTATCTCCAAATACAAAGAGAAAAAAGGTAATTCCTTGGAATAGAACAACTTGTGAGTTATGAGAATGCCAAAGCAGCACTACAGAAATGCTCAAGAACACACTAAATAAAGAAGATAAAGACAACAAAGAAAAACTCAGAGGGAATGAAGACGTCAGGCAAGGCATACAGATAGATAGTGAAGAAGAGCCACCAACAGAAAAGAAAATGCTAGAAATAAACCAACATTTTTTGCTTTTAACTCAATATTCGTGGCCTCAGTTTCCTTGTTAAAGTACAGCTTGGCATGCAGGATGCAGAAACCGAATGCGACAGTCCGCTGCATTCCCGAAACACATCTCACTCAGAAAGATACTCACGGATTCACAACTGGAAAGCGTGGCACAATATTCCACGCATCAGAACGTGGGAAGGAAGCAAGGGCAACAATTTTATTTGCAAACAAAATAAACTTCAAACTACAATTGATCACAAGAAGCAAAGACAGTTGGTACATGCTGGGTTAGGGAAGAACTCAACAGGGAGCAGTAACATTTGTGAGTATATGAGCACTGACCCTTGGGGCTGGGGAGATAGCTCTGTGGCAAAAATGACTGCCTGGCAAGTGCAAGGTTATGAGTTTGAACCCCAGTCCCGAAAAAAGAAAAAAAAAAAAAAAAGCACTGACCCGAGAAGCTGTCAACACCAGTACAGCCGTAATGAGTGACCCCCAATACTCCACTTTTACACAGAGACAAGTCAACCAAAAGAAACAAATAAACGTCAGAGTTGCAATTCAAAGTTTTAAAGGAGGTCAGTTCAGGGTTCAAAGTACCCCACCTTTGAGCAAATGGACTTGACATCTATGGAGTGTTTTTACCTAGTACAACAGTATATAAATAGTTCTTAGCGGAACATGGAACTTTCTCCAAAATGGAACATCTGCTAGTCCACAGGGTCTGCTTAAACAAATGCAAACGAATTGAAATCACCCCCTCTTTACTATCGGATCATAGTACATGGAAAACAGAAATCAGTCATAGAAGAACCCCAGAAAATTTGTGAATGCCTAGAAATTTATGGTAATGAGTCTCTTGGATACCAAATGGGTCACAAAAGAAATCAAAGAAGAGATGAAGCCATTTCTGGAATCTAGCAGGATACAAAATCTACACAAGAAGTCAATAGTATTCCTGTCTAGTACCAGAAATTAAACACCTAATCAAGGAAGTGAAAGGCTTCTGCAAAGCAAGGTACAGTAATATGAAAGGAGATCGAAGAGGACACTGAAAAACAGAAAGACCTCCCAGGTTCTGGATAGGCAGAACTCATATTGTAAGAACGCTACACTTCACAACTGATTGATATATAGATTCAATGCCAACCCAGCCAAAATTCACACAGCATTTCTCAGAAAACTAGAGGAAATAACCCTGTGTGACTTGCGTCTAGCTGTCCTCCCAAAGCCTCGTGCGCTGATAGGCGGGGCTTCTTCAGAGTTGGCTGGATGTGGACTGTGGTGCTGGGAGCGGTCCGTGGTGCCACGCTAGGGTGAAGGGTACTCCAAGAGAGGGTGTAAGTGCTGCCTGCCCTGAGTAGTCTGGCCAAGATATAGGGGATAGAAAGAGCTGTGGCTGTCCCTTGCTTGCTTTGCTTCTTTCTGTCCACCGAAAACTCTTTCTCCTCTGTCTGTATGTTGTGAAACTCTGCCTTGGAGCCAGCAGATCATGGATTGAAACCTCTACAAACACTGAGTGAGGTAAACCTTTTCTACTTCAGCTTTGAGTACAGACATTTTATCTCAGCATCGAGTAGCATAACATACCTAAGACCAAGCCCAGTGTTGCTCTGCAACCAGAAGGGTCTCAAAAGAGCAAAAGCAGTCCTGAGCCAGCAACGCAGCAGGTTTCACGGCACCTTTACCTGACTTCAAATTCTACTGTACAGCTCCAGAGACCAAAGCAGCACGGTACTGGCACCGATAGAAGCAGACATGCAGATTGTGGAGCAGAGCGGAGGGCGCAGAAACAACTCCAGGTACATTCAGCTGTTTGATCTGTGGCAAAGACCCGTGCCGGGAAGACAGGTTATCCATCTGCAGAAGGTTGAAGCTCGGCTCCTCTCTTACCCTGCACTAAACTAAAATAAACATGGACTAAAGATCGAAAGGTGAAAATAGAAATGGATAGCTTACTGAAAAACAAGCTAAGGTGAAACTCTGAAGTTACGGGAGTAGGCAAGGACTTTCTGGAGAGACCCCAGGTACGCAAGCAATGACAGTAAGAAGCAACAGGTGTGAGTGCACGGGATCAAGAAGCTTTGGCACATCAAAGGAGACAACCACAGAGAGGGAGTAGACGATAGAATGGGACAAACCTTTGTCTGCATGTCCTTCAAATGCATGAATCTTTTTTTTTAAATTAAGACACTAATCCATCAGGTGGACACATGCCCATTAAATCCTAAATGTCTCAATGTATTTATTGTACAGAGATGCAGTTCAGTCTAGACAGGCCATGGAGTAGAAAAGAGCTTAGGATGAAATGCAGCCTGTCTGGAGAAATGGTTATCAAGAAGACTTCTGAAACTGCATAGCGAGACCCTGTCTCAAAAAGACGACAAAAAAAAAAAAAAAAAAAAAAAAAAAAAAAAAAAAAAAAAAAAAAAAAAAAAAAAAAAAAAAAAAAAAAAAAAAAAAAAAAAAAAAAAAAAAAAAGACTTCTGAGGCATACATACCTGCATATGGAGAGTAAGAGGCAAAGGCATTGCCAGCAACGCAGAAAGAATTTTGAGAAGACCCAGATGCGTTTTTTTCTGCTTGTAGGCAATGCTGCTTGATGTAGACATGCAGAGAAATAAAAAGGAAATGATTGCCTATAATTTCACTGCCCTCAGAACACCTTCTGGAGAAAAATTGAAGTATTATTTCGCTTCCCATTTCTCTGTTTTAGCTTAGTATAATTTTAAACATGTACCTAACATATATTTAAGAGTTGAGATCATGCTGTTTATAAAATTATGTCTAAAAATTAAGTTGAATATTTTCTCATACCATTCTCTATTCTAGACAAAATTTAAAACTTATATTGTGTTCTAATTGATGGCTATATAATAATTGAAACATTCTTCTATTCTTTGCTGAAGTTTTACTATTAAAGAAGGCATGGAAATGTCATCTCGAGAATATTTAAGTAATTATTTGTGCAAAGTGTGATTATTATAATTTGTAAAGATGGACCATCAAAGTAATATATATGAATATTAGTCCAAACTGTTCTCCAGAAAGAGTAGCTAAAATATCATTTCATTACACCTCATAAAGTTTAATTTAAAAATGTAATCTAATTTAAAAGACAAAAAATGAATTTCCTTTGTTTTAATTTGCGTTTCTTAACAGACCAGTAAGCTTAGACATGCTTTCCTGTATTTATTGGCCATTGTATTTGTTTTATGTGACCATCTGTTTCTGCTCCTTCTTTATTACGGGCTGTCCTGGTATTTCAGTGCTATCCCAAGTTTTGACTGCAGCATGTTCTTCACCATACATTGTACTTTAAAAGCACGTTCTCAAGTCAACTTTCCCCACTATTTTCATCTGTTGTGTTATTTTTAGTGTCTTTAATGCATAGTTCTATAAATTCTGACTGATGTTTTGCGCTCATAATGCTGTTTTGTTAGATAGTATATGCGGGTATCCGCAGTCCCCCCATGTCTTCGGCACCAAGGACTGCATCTGTGAAAGATCATTTTTCTGTGGAACAGAGGGAGGTGTTAGGGGGCGGAAGAGGTTGGCTAGAAGAGAGGGGAAGAGCGGGGGATTGCGTTCTGCTAAGTGTGCAGCCTGGGTGCCTTGCACGTGCTGTGTGCAGCAGGGCTCCTGCTCAGACTCTGAGGCCCTGCTGACCCGATGGGTGGAGCTGGCGTGGTGATGAGAGTGATGGGCAGCAGCTGCTAATACAGAGGAATCTGCAACAGCTCACCGGCTGCACA
Organism: Myocastor coypus; assembly: GCA_004027025.1. Classification (NCBI taxonomy): domain Eukaryota; kingdom Metazoa; phylum Chordata; class Mammalia; order Rodentia; family Myocastoridae; genus Myocastor; species Myocastor coypus. The sequence goes on along the minus strand of PVJA010015431.1, from coordinate 2,270 downwards.
CCTCCTGCCATGTGTGCCCAACTGCTAACAGGTCATGGACCAGCACTGGCCTGTGGCCAGGGAGCTCAGGACCCTGAGATACATGTATTAATATATGGCATGAAATGCCGAGAATGTTCTGACATTATTATTTACAAGGCTTATTGTTTATTATTTCATCTATTTAATCACCTTACTAATTTTTCCATCCTTTCCATAATTTCTGCTAAAGGACTTGAGTCTATGTCCCTGTATCACGCTGTTCCTTCAGATGATTTCCTGTAGGGGAAACTCTGGGGCTAGGGACTCTGAATTTCGTGGTATCTGCAGTCTGGTCTTCGGTGCATCAACCAGTGCTCTGTGCCCTGTGGCTCTGCAGCACTGCATTGAATGATTGTTTATTTATCTGCCTGCAAGACATAGCAAAATAAAACAAAATAGAAGCCTTCTTCACAATATTCGTGGATTACCTCATCCTTTTATGTACAAAATGGGATTTGAAATTGCCTTGTAATGTTTTGAAACTTCCCCTTCCTCTCGTATAGCAACTTATTATTGATTGGAATTTCAAAAAAGTTAGCTATCCACTGGAAGGGACCAAAATCTTTTTCCAATACCCAGCTTTCACTTTTGGCCACCTAGTTTTTCTCCTTCTTTTATTTCAGTGATTCCACAGTGAAGTTATGTAGGTGTCTTCATATTGGTCCTGTACATATCTAATTAATGTGTTAGGAAAGTTCGGTGTTCTTGTAACTAAGAATATTTTGCAAGTAACATCCCCTTTCAGATTGGCATGACTGAGCTAGCCAACAATGAGAAACAGCTGTGATTTTTCTGAGTGCATCTGTAGTTGATGCTGACTGAGACTTTTTACACTCTAAAAAATATCACTGGAGCTTTAAGTCACTGACTAGAAGACAGTGATGTGGCCCAAGATTCATCTGTGGCAGTACTGGGATGCAGCCAGAAGGAGGGTAGTGTTGCCCTTTACAGCTGTGCGACCTTTACCATTGCTTTTAACCTCTGTGAGCAGTATCTCACCATTTTGAAAGGACACTGGCTGCTACCTTGTGCTTTGGCTCCTGCCTGAATGCAGCCTACATGGCCCGGTACACAAGTACTTAATAAGTAATAGTCATAAAATTAGTAATAAAATGACTTGAAATATGAGAGAAAAATGCAGGAAATGATCATCCTCATTAACTCAGCGAATGACTCCTGGAATCTCTTCAACATTAAGTTAGGGTATATTGGAGATAAAATTTCTTTCCCTCATTCAAATCTCACTGCCTAATAAAGTTTGTGTTTCTGGGGCTGGGGAGGTAACTCTGCAGTCTAAGCACCTGTCTGGCAAATGCGAAGACCCAAGTTAGATCCCCAGTATTGCAAGCTGTACTGGTCCTGGAACCCTCGGTGTACTGTTCTGGTCACTGAAACTAAGTGTGGTGATGCAGGACTGTAATCCCAGTGCTGGGGAGGCTGAGACAGGAGGGTCACTGTGAGTCCAAGCTGTATAGTGAGACCCTGTACCAAATAAATGATAAAAACATAAAAATATATTTTTAAAAAGTTTGTGTTTCTTACTATCAATTAGTATAGATCTTACTAGGACATTTGTTAACTCCTGTTTTTAAGGAGAGTAATTTTTGACTTGATGTTTAAAAGGTGAGAATTTTTTTTTCTCTTTTATTACTTTAAATAAGAAATAACAATGTGACAACTTCAAGACACATTAGTGGTACATTCCCAATAATTGATACAATGCATATTGTTCTCATAGTAATTATACAGAGCACAGGATGTGGACATGATAATTTTTATAATCATTGTTAGTATAAAAAGTTTTTTCTCAATGAACTAAGAGAAAGTAGTTGTATATATAGTCTAATATTCCATAATTGCAGCTTGGACTTCCTCCAGCTGGGAAAATTTTGCAACTCAAAAGAAATTACCAACAGAATGAAAAGACAGTGCACAAATTTTGAAAAAAAATTTAACTAATAAGTATTCAGGCAAAAGTCTTTTATCTAGAATTTCTAAAGCACTGAAAAACATTAGGGTCCCAAAATTCAAAGACCCAACCAGAAATGGGCATCTGAGATGAACACACACTTTTCCGAAGAAGAAATTCAACAAGCCTATTCGTACATAAAGAAATGCTCCACAAGCCAGGCGTGGTGGCTCACGCCTGTAATCCCAGCACTTGGGAGGCTGAGGCAAGAGGATCATTGTGAGTTCGAGACCAGCCTGGGCTACAAAAGTGAGCTCAAAGCCAGCCTGAACTGCACAGT
>PVJA010015430.1:35651-45683 GCA_004027025.1 Myocastor coypus | reverse complement strand
AAAAAAAAAAAAAAAAAAAAAAAAAAGACAAAAAAAAACCAAACAAACAAACAAAAAAAAATGGTCTTCCGGTACAGTTCAGGTTAGGCTCACTTCGTAGCCCAAACTCACAAATGATCCTCCTGCATCAGCCTCCCAAGGGCTGGGGTTACAGGTGTGTGCCACTGTCTTCCACACTGTAGCTTTTATTTATTTTTTATTTATTTATTTAAATTTTATTTATTTATTTTTTTCTTATTTCAGAACCTTTATTTGTTTATTCACTCATTTTTATGGCCGGCTCAGCCCGCCCCGAGGGCAGGGCTGGTGCAGCATGTGGTGCCGGGGATCGAACTGCGGTCCCCGAAGCCGCCCAAGCTCTCCCAAGCAGGCGCCCTAGACCACTGAGCCATCCCGCTGGGCCCCCACACTGTAGCTTTTAAAAATTATTATTATTATTGAGATCACCAGGCTGGCCTTGAATTGACTAGCTTAGAACTCAAACTCATGGCAGTCTTCCTGCTTCAGCTTCCCAAGTGCTAGGATTATACCCATGCACTGAAACACATAGCTAGAATTAAAGGCACTGGACCCACTGAGCTACTTCCCTGGAACTTTTTAAATCTTGAGACATGGCCTCTCCTCAATTGCCACACTGGCCTTGAGTCTGCATTCTTCCTGCATCAACCTGCAGAGTTCTACAGAAATGGGAGAGTAATCAACAGTAAGGTTCAAGTAACTAGAATGAAATTCTGTCAGGGAGATAGAATGTAAATTTATATTCCAAATGTAAGTTCCAAAAGATTAAAGAAAACATGGAAATTATCCATGTATAAAAAGTGGAAAGTGCCGGGCGTGGTGGCGCACGCCTGTAATCCCAGCACTCGGGAGGCTGAGGCAGGAGGATCGGTGTGAGTTCGAGACCAGCCTGGGCTACAAAAGTGAGCTCAAGGCCAGCCTGAACTGCATAGTGAGACCCTGTCTCAAAAAGACAAAAAAAAAAAAAAAAAAAGTGGAAAGCCTGGGGTGGTGGCACACGTCTGTAATCTGAGCACTGGTGAAGCTGATGCAGGAGCATCTTGGTGAGTTTGAGGTCTGTCTGGGCTATACAGAGAAACCCTATTTCACCACCCCCATGGCTGTTGCGGGGTTAAGGTCTATTTACCTTATTCTGGCCTTACAAGCATGTGCCACCAGCCCTGGCTAATTCCTTTGGTATTTAAACTCCATTGACAAAAAAAAAAAAAAAAAAAACCCTCCATTGACAACACTTAAAGTAAATGGGACCGATGGAATAGCTGTGACAAGCTGGAAAAACACAAGTGTAACTTTATTTAGTCTGTTTGAGACAGGGTCTTGCTATGCAGTTCAGGGTGGCCTTGAGCTCTCTTTTGTAGCCCAGGCTGGTCTTAAACTCGTACCGATGCCCCTGCCTCGGCACCCCAAGTACTGGGATTTCATGCGTGCGCCGCCATGCCTGGCTACACAAGAGTAACTTTAAACTGTACAAAGATGTAATATGCAGCCTTACAGAATTTTTATGGTGCTCATGAGCTAAAAGGTTTCCAGATTTTAACCAAAGAGGCTCATCTATCCTTGGGAATAATAAAATAGGATGGATTAAAACCTGCAGGACCGAGTTGCACGCACAGATTTGATACCTTGCATGGTGATTTCTTGCTTTTGGTACTGGGGATTGAACTCAGGGTCTTCACACTGAGCTACCACCCCACATTTTAAAAAGAATTTTACTGACTTATTTGTGTATAGCCAGGGTCTCGCTAAGTCTAAATTCTCCAGGCAGGACTCGACTTTACAAGTCGTCTCGCCTCATCCTCCCAGAGTGCTGGGATCTCTGGAACGCGCCACCACACCTGGCTTATTTTTCACGTCCTCAGCTCGCGTGTTGTGAACTGAGGTCTCACAAGGCCAAGAACTTGCTCGCTTCCTGGCTCAGCGCCTGCATACCTGCACACTCTCCAGCTACCCCGGGAACGGAGGCTGGCTTCCCGGTGCGGGAGCCAGAAAGCCCCCGAGGCTTTCCGTAGTTCGGCGAAGGCGTGGGAAGCCCCTAGGAAACTCCGAGCTCGCCGCGGGGTGAGGTGGGGGCGGGGCGCGCGGCCCGCCGCGGGAGGGCGGGGCGCCGCCTCGCGCCGCTGCGCAGGCGCACAGCCGTCCAGTCGTTGAGTGCGCGGCCGGCTGCCTGTCCCCGCGCGGGCTCCGTAGCGCGTGTGCAGGCTGACGCAGCCCGCGGGCCCACCTCCTGCTTTGCGGCGGCGGCGGCGGAGTTTGGGGCGCTTGGGAGGGGGCGAGGGAGCCCGACTCGAGAGAGGGAGGCGGCGGCGGCGGGGAGCAGGAGGAGGAGCAGGCGCCGCCATGGCCGCCGCTATCACCGACATGGCCGACCTGGAGGAGCTCGCCCGCCTGAGCCCTCTGCCCCCCGGCAGCCCGGGCCCGGCGGCGCGGAGCCGGGCTGAGCCCCCTGAGGAGGAGGAAGAAGAGGAGGAGGAAGAAGAGGAGGCTGAGGCCGCGACGGTGGCGGCGCTACTCCTGAACGGCGGGGGCGGTGGCGGCGGCGGCGGCGGCGGCGGTGGCGGTGGTGGTGCGGGGGGCGGCGAGGCGGAGACGATGTCGGAGCCGAGCCCGGAGAGCGCCAGCCAGGCCGGGGAGGACGAGGAGGAGGAAGAGGAGGAGGAGGAGGATGACGAGGAGGAGGAAGAGGAGGAGGAGGACGAGAGCAGCAGCAGCGGCGCCGGCGAGGAGAGCAGCGCCGAGAGCCTGGTGGGCAGCAGCGGCGGGAGCAGCAGCGACGAGACGCGCTCGCTTAGCCCCGGCGCCGCCAGCAGCAGCAGCGGGGATGGGGACGGCAAGGAGGGCCTGGAGGAGCCCAAGGGACCGCGGGGCGGCCCGGGGAGCGGCCCGGGTGGCGGCGGCAGCAGCAGCAGCAGCGTCGTCTCCAGCGGCGGCGACGAGGGCTACGGCACCGGGGGAGGCGGAAGCAGCGCGACCTCCGGGGGCCGGCGCGGCAGCCTGGAGATGTCGTCGGACGGGGAGCCCCTGAGCCGCATGGACTCGGAGGACAGGTCAGTGGCCCGCCGCCCGTCCCTCCTCCCGGGGGCTCTGCCGCGACCCCCTCTGAGTCCCGAGGGCCGGCCCATCCCCCAGGCTCCGCTCGCAGGTCCCGCGCGGCCGCCGCGCCCCTCTCCGCGGCCGGCGGCTTCCAACTCCAGCCTTCTCCCCCAACTCTCCTCTCCCCGCCCCCTTTCCGCGCCCCGCGTTTCTGCGCTCCTTTCGGACCTGAGGGCTGTCGGCTCCGGCTCGGGGACAGTCCCCACGCAGACGCAGAGCCCCTGGCAGTGCCGGAGAGGGCCTCGGGGTACACCTCGGTGCACAAGGTTAGCCTTCTGCGAGCGTGCTCGCCACACTTGTCAGAACTGTAATTGACAAGTGTTTCCAATATGGCTGGTCTCGCCCGGATTCAACACAACTTCCTTGTGTAGGGAGGAGACCCTCAACTGAACCACTTTTCTCGACTTGGAGAAAAAAGACTATTGTTTTATATCATACCATTGCTTTCTAAAAACCCTCATTTGTAGTCGCTGATGCAGTCTTCATCGTGATTTTTAATCTTTAGTAGTTTTGTGGTCAAATCTGGGGCAAAGTTTAAAACGTTAAAAATCGTGGAAAAGAATAGCGAATGGGTTTATTAACTGCAGAATGAGAGCTGGGACTTTGAAGAAAATGCATTCGAGAAGGTAAAGCATTAGGTAGCTTGAATTCTTCTGTTACACAGTTGTGTTTCAACGCGAGGGTCTTGGTTTGAGTTAATGCTTTTGGAGTCGTCAGGGAGGCCTCAGAAGGAATTAGTGTTTTCTAAAGTTTGATACAGTAACGTGAAGACTGAAGAAAATGCACCTCGTGTTTTTGAGGACTCTTAAGAAATTGTAATAGTTGTAATAGATTTCAGCTTTTAATATCATTACTTTCGATCACTTCGGAAAACTTTTGTAGTTTTAGTTGGTTTATAATACAGATTTTAGATTAGAAGCACACCATGCATACTTTAAAAGTATACTAGCTTTTGCTTTGATCATCTGATATTTTGGTGAGTAGTAGACTTTTTAGTCGATAATTTTGATTTAAAGTCTTGATTTCAGTTTTGATTTGATTTATAAGTTCTAGGAATTCCGATTGTTACATGATATGAGTGAACATTTTACAGTCTGTTACAAGGAGTACAAAGGCCTATTTTGAAAGTCACTAATCATGACATTTACTTTTACATCTAGTTAAAGTTCGTTATCTTGAATGGGTGTAAAATAAATCGTTGAAACATTAAAACAGTTGCTAAACTGTATAGGTATGGGTAGAAAGAATGTTGCTTCTGAAAACTTAAAGTTGATGTGTGGACTGCACAGTAAAGCATGTATCATTTTACTCTGCTTGCATTGGTGACACTATATTTGAAAGTTGACTTTAGTTCATAGTCATTCTCTACCAGTTTTTGTTTGTTTAATATACATACATACACTTGCTTGGCACTGCACAGTTCCATGTCTTTATCTTGTTCTCATAGGTGTGGTTAAAGACAGGTGTTATTTTAACTTCCATTTATTTAGCAAATGAAAAAAAAGCTAGTTGAGCAGCTTATTCAAAACCGCATGGAGCCAGATGCAATAGGAAGGCCCCTGATCCCAGCTATTTTGGAGGCTGAGGTAGGATAGGCACAGCAGGTTAGGTCCTTCTCTCTCTGTCTCTCCTCTCTTTTCTGTGTCTCTCCATCTCATCTAGTCTGTTCTCTTCTGTCCCCTCCTCTGCCCCCCCATCTCTGTCTCTGTCTCTAACACACACAGGATTAGACATGAGGTTCACTGGTGGAGAACATGTGCATATCAAGGGGGCTTGAGTTTAATCCCCAGTTCTGTTAAAAACAAAACAAAACAAACCCGTTGAGTATGACAGAGAAACGGTAGAACTGGACCTAAATGAAGGTCCTGTATTTCCACTTCCCCAAAGTTAGAATAATACACTTTAAATAGCAAGTGAAATGTGTTAACAGTTGTTTAAACTACATCTGTTCATTATATCCTTTCAGGAGACAATTACTGGTTAAGTAATATTTCAGCAAGTGGAGTTTTTGGTTTCATTTGACCTACAGTACTCATTTGAACAACATCTCAAGAACAAAAAGTGAGAGGTTGGTGTTACAAGTTCTAATGAGGCTTAAACTTAATACCTGAGTATACTTGTTTTTCTATACTTATAACATTAGAGAATATAAAGTATTTCAGGATAATGGAGTAGTCATTTGGGAAAGAGAAAAAGTGAATTACTGGTTTGTGATATTGATAATCTAAGCTGTGCTTGTTGGCATTGAGGTTTTTGTTGTCATTGCTTTGAGAGTTACTTTTTATGGTTATTAGGACTTTCAGAACTTGGGACATCTATACCCTCAAAGTGTCACTAAGGTACCAAACTGTCCTTCAGTTGGCAATTCTGTCAACCATCTGAAGTACAGGGATTATGGGCCTGCACAAGGAAAAGATCCATCTTTTTTTTTTTTTTAATGACTTTTATGAATTTAGGATAGGGTATAGAGGGTCTCACTATGTAGAACAGACTTTTTTTTTGTTTGTTTGTTTGTTTTTTTTTTTGGTGGGATGGGGGTAGATTGAAGTCTTAGTGATTCTCCTGTTTTCAACTTCCCAAGCGCTGGGATTACAGACCACCACACTCCGTCTCAATCACATCTCTGTGGGTGTGGGAGGCGGGGCTGTCACCAGCACCACATGCCACAGATTGAACCCTGGCCACTGTGCTCTGCCCAAATAGATGCTTTAGTCCGCTGAGCTAAATCCCTGGCCTTAGGATCCATTATTCTTTTAATTATTCTTTTAGATTACAGCAGATTGGAGTGAAGTCTGAGTTCATGATGGAAAATCATTTTTGCTGTTGTTTTTGAAAACAAGGTCACACTGTAGTTCAGGCTGGCCTTGAACTGACTATGTATCCCAGATGCTGGGACTACAGGTATACTCCATCTGGCTAGGAAGTCTTTTTTTTTTTTTTTTTTTGTCTTTTTGAGACAGGGTCTTGCTATGCAGTTCAGGCTGGCCTTGAACTCACTTTTGTATCTGAATTCATATTGATCCTCCTGCCTCAGCCTCCTAAGTGCTAGGATTACAGGTGTGTGCCACCATGCCTGTCACCATGCCCACTGATTGTGTTTTACTTTGAACATAAACTTTTTTTTTTTTACTTTGAACATAAACTTTAAGTACGTTTATTAAAATTAGAATGTTTTACGTTAACTTGAAGTGAACTTGTTTTGAAAATTATTTTTTATACATTTCATTTTAATTTCAGTTTTCTTTTTTTAAAATTTATTTATTTTTTCTTGTTTCAGAACTTTTGTTTGTTTATTTATTTGTATGGCCGGCTCAGCCTGAGGGCAGGGCTAGTGCAGCTTGTGGTGCCAGGGATTGAACCGCGGTCCCTGCAGCCACCTAAGCTTTCATAAGCAGGTGCTTTAGAACACTGAGCCAACCTGCCAGGCCCTCAGTTTTCTAATATATCATAAAAAATATAAGAAAGGATAGTTTATGAACTTTGTTTTGCAGGACCAGGGCTCAAACTCATGACCTTGCACGTGCCAAGCAGGTACTTGTGCCACGGAGCTATCTCCCCAGCCCCAGAATTGTTTGTTGAATAAATGTCATCGCAGTATAATTAAATGCCACCCTTGTAGTGAACATATATATATGTTTTTCTTGTTTCAGAACTTTTTTTAAAAAATTATTTCTTTATTTTCTTGTTTCAGAGCCTTTGTTTATTCACTCATTTTTATGGCTGGCTCAGCCCGCCCCTAGGGCAGGGCTGGCGCAGCATGTGGTGCCGGGGATCGGATCAAACCGCAGTCCCTGAAGCCGCCCAAGCTTTCCCAAGAAGGTGCTTTAGATCACTGAGCCATCCCGCCGGGTCCCCAGAACTTTATTTATTTATTAATTAATTAATTTATTTATTTGTATGGCTGGCTCAGCCTGCCCTGAGGGTAGGGCTGGCGCATCATGTGGTGCCAGGGATCGAACCGCGGTCCCTGCAGCCGCCTAAGCTTTCCTAAGCAGGCACTTTAGACCACTGAGCCATCCTGCCGGGCCCCTGAACATATATTGATACTGGAAAATTTCAAGTAGTGTCGTGGCATGTACCAGTGGTCAGTACTCAGGTAGAGGATGGTCACAAATTTAAGGCCAGTCTGAGCTGCATAAGACCCTTTCTCAAGAACCAAAAACAGGGCCTGGCAGGATGGCTCAGTGGTCTAAAGCACCTGCTTAGGAAAGCTTAGGCAGCTGCAGGGACTGCAGTTCGATCCCCGGCACCACATGATGCACCAGACCTGCCCTCAGGGCAGGCTGAGCCGGCCATAAATAAAAATAAAATAAACATTTAAACATTAAAAAAAGAACCAAAAAAAATAAAAATAAAAAAAATAAATTAAAAAAATAAATAAATAAATAAAGAACCAAAAACACAAAAAATCAATTATTTTAGCTTCCAAATTATTACAAGGTGTTAATTGGATTGCAGAGTAAAGTGTACTACTTTAACTCTTGGGTATAGGTGTGTTCGTGATCTGTATTTTAGGGTTTTTATTTATTTATTTTTGTCTTTATAGTAGGTCCTTTTTTTTTCTTCTCCATTTGGATTGCGAGGCACTATTTACTTTTTTTTCTTTTTTTCTTTTTTTTTTTTCAGTACTAGGGATCCAATGATCCAACTGAGGGCCTTGCACATACTAGGCAGGTGCTTGTATCGCTGAGCTATCTTATCCCCAGCCTTCTTGAGTATACCCAGCAGTCAAGGGAAAAGTGCCAGTATAAGCTTTGGGGTTGATAGGCTGGATAAAGAGAAAATGTGGTCAGCAGAGGCCATGGCCTTTACCATTTCGTGGGTCAGAATTTGAAATTCCAACCCTGTGTTTCAGGTTTTGAGGTACAGCTTGCTTTAATGTTAGGTTTTGCTTTTGTGTTTGAGCCTGGGTCTTGATGTATATAGTTCAGGCTGACCTTGGACTCACTATGTATCCCAGGCTGGCGTTAAAGTAAGGACTCCTGCCTCAGCCTTCAAACTGCTGGTTTGAAGGTTGCCTGCCAGTAGCCCAGGTGCTTATTAGGAAAACTGGCTTACTGCCCACTGTCCCAGGAATGTCTGAAGGTCTTTTTCTGCTATAGTACACAGACTAAACTTTTAAACCACATGACATGTTGGGGTTATCATTAAGATTAATTAAGGAGCCGGGCATGGTGGCACATGCCTGTCATCCCAGCACTTGGGAGGCTGAGGCAGGAGGATTGGTGCAAGTTGGAGACCAGCCTGGGCTACAAAAGTGAGCTCGAGGCCAGCCTGAACTGCATAGCAAGACCCTATCTCAAAAAAAGACAGAAAAAAAAAAAAAAGATTTGCTAAGGATTGGAGGCAACTCAGTGCTTTGGTGTATCGTGTACTCCTGCTTTGAGCTAGAGCTCTCTTTAAGATACTTCTTCAGGTTTTAAAGCAGTTGCCTGTAGTCTGTCCAGAACCCTTTTCTTGCTACTCTTTGATTTTGATTGCATTTAGGGAAAAGAGCTTCCAATAGGTTTGCATATTCATTGATAGCATACTATAACTCAGGTTTGACTTTGTGCTAAAAATGAAACAAAGACAATTAAAAAGAAAACCTACGAGGGGCTGGGGAGATGGCTGAGCAAAATAAGTGCTTGCCTGGCAAGCATAAGGACCTGAGTTCAATCCCTGGTTCCGCCAAAAAAACAAAAACAAAAACACCCCTACGATTTCAGTATTGTGCTTAATGTGGAGGTCCAAGGAGCCATTTTACTTCTAAGAAACATTGAGACCATATTGTTGAATTAGCTAGGGAATCCTGTGTGTGAGTGAGTTTGTACCAGACGTAGATATTGCTACTGCAGGACTTTTCTGTATGGGCCATAGGAGGACAGAATGCTTTCCACTTCATCTGTGCTGTGTTACTTTTTGGCTTTATTTCTTCTAGCAGGAAACTTCATACTTAGCCTGCTACATTGGCTATTTTTTGCTGGATGACAGATTTCTGTACATTTAGTGCTGAATGGAGGAGGTAGGTCCAGCAAAGGTGCTGGCAGCACTGCGGTGGGATGGGAAGGGCTGTGGGGATCCCTGAGCAGCCCACACTAATGTGACCTCCTCAGCACTTCTCCTTGCCTTGCTGCTCTTTAAGGCCACCTCTTTATGTGTCTTCAAACCTTCTTTAGCAGATAAACTTTTCTTGATTTTCTTGTTGTAGTTGCTGATACTTTCAGTTGCTTCAAATTTCTATTGACAAACCTTTAGCATCCCCCCCACCGGTACTGCAGTGAATATTTTCCCATCTTTTTTTGTCCCTGTACTTCCCTTATTTGTATTCCTCTTTTGCTCTTTAATTGGTGGAGGAATGTAGACCATTGTGTAAAGAGCTTGTAATCTCAAACTAAGGGTCATTCAGGTCCTAGTATGTCATGATTTTGAGTAATACATTGTAGCTTTAGTTCCTCAGGTGCAAAACAGGGTTAGGTGTAATCCTAAGAGTCTGAATGAAATAATTGCTATATTATAAAGAGCCATGTTATTTGACTGATTGCTTTATCTTTGCTGTTGCAGAGTGGTATTTTTGAGGTCAGAACAGTTTTGCCCATTTTGATCTTTGTGGTACCTAACACAACATTGAGTATCATGAGACCTCCATGACTGTTTTAGCAGTGAATTGAGATGCCAAAATAGGATTTATTTAACATCTTAATACTTTGGGTTCCTCGTTTACAAAAGGGGATAATAGCAGTTCTCGTTCCATGAGATCATTCTGGATTCCATTTGAAGTGTTCAGCACACAGCTCTTGAGTGCTATGCCAGAATGTGGCAGGCATTTACTCTACAGATGGAGAGGACGGATCTTTGTGTGTCAGGTCCTAAAGGTGCTGGAGTTTCAACCTTGAGTAAAAGAAAGCTCTGACCTCCTGAGTGCAAGCACAGGTTGCACAAATA
>PVJA010015430.1:20917-25275 GCA_004027025.1 Myocastor coypus | reverse complement strand
GCCTGAACTGCATAGTGAGACCCTGTCTCAAAAAGACACACACACAAAAAATAATTTAAAAAAAATAATAAAAATTAGAGACATTGTCTCTAAGTTGCACAGGCTTACTTGACCTTGCTATCTTCAGCATCCCAAGTGCTGGGATTGCAGACATGCTACTACCACACCTGATTAGTAATGTTTTTAATGAAAAATAGTTTGTGATTTAAAAAAAATCAAGGAAGGCATTGCTTTGCATTTTTAAATTATTATTATTATTAAATGTGTTTAGTAAAGCATCTATGGGGCCTCACTACAAAGATGGGCTCATAATAATCCTCTTGTTTTCAGCATCCCAGGGGTGAGGCTGGCACAGTGGAGATCAAACCTTGGTCCCTGTGCCTGGCTAAGCAGGCATTTTAGTCCACTGAGCTATTTGGCTGGCTTTCAATGGGCTTGAGGGTTTAATTGGTTGAGGTAGGATCTTTGTAGACTTGCTGTTTAGCCCCAGGAAGGCCTTGAATTCTCAGTCTTTCTGCCTGTTTTGCTTGCCTGAGCCTCTTGAGTGTTACGATTATAGGTGTATAATGAATGGTACTCCCAGTTCAGGGCAGGAAGATTTTTTTTTTTTTTTAATATACTTTTAGTTTACATCTTATAAGTTTTATTTTATTTTATTTTATTTTGGTGGGACCAGGGTTTGAATTCATGACCTTGCACTTGCCAGGCAGGCACTTGTGCCGCAGAGCTGTATCCCTAACCCAGGGCAGGAAGATTTTAATTGCATGCTTCGCTCCCTTTTTGGCTCAAGGGATTGAAGAACATAGGCTCTTCACATTGAGCTACATCTTCAGATCTTGCTTTCTTCTTCCCTTTGTTTTTTTGAGAGAGGAATTCACTATGTAGTGTAGACTTGCCTTGAACTCTGTGTATCTCAGGATGGCCTCACACAGGAAGGCATCCATCTGTGTCAGCCTCTCCAGTGCTAGGATGATAGTTGTGTACTGTCAGACTCAGCTCATTACTTTGGGAATGTAGGAGTGGTGGTGGTATTGAGTGTTACACCCAGAGTTTTGCAGGCTGAAAACCTGTGCTATACATCTGAGCTATGTTCCCAGCCCTACAAGTAGTCCTCCTGCATGCAACCCCCTGGTAGTTTCTTAGAACTTGTTCCTGGCAGCCTAAAATCAGTTAGTGATCTTTTTCTCTTCAGCAGCAGCAACAGCCCCTGAGCGTCTGTGTGCTGTCTCTCTGCCCTGTGCCTGTCATCCACCAGCTGACGTGTTTTCTCAGTGCTTGCAACTCCAGTACACAGTGAGGGCCACCAGGCAGGTATTTGCCTGGAAGGAGTTTGAATTATCAGATGGCATTATTCTTGGATATCCAAGTTGGCCTGTGAATCTCCAAAAATCGCTTTTATGAAATCATGTAGTTTAAGCATATGTTGTGTGTCAGATAGCTTCCTGTGGTGTTCCCAATACAGTATTTTTGGGTGTTTCTTTTAGAGAGAAGGTCTGTTGTTTCCTGGTCCTTGAACTTTTGGTGATCCTGCTTCCAAGCTGAAGTATGCACTAACACTCCCTGCTATTTTTTTTTTTTTTTTTTAACTTTCAGAGAGATAATGTTAAGTATTCTTTGTGGGTGACTGCTAGCACTTTCATGCTTGTGTGGGTATGTTTTAGTTTACTGTCCTTTTAAAAAAAAAAAAAAAAAAAAACCTTTATTTGTTTATGTTATGGCCTGCTCAGCCTGCCTTGGGGGTGGGGCTGGCACAGCATGTAGTACCAGGATCAAACCTTGGTCACTTTTTTGAGACAGAGTCTCACTTTGTAGTTCAGGCTGGCCCTGAGCTCACTTTTGTGGCCCAGGCTGGTCTGGAACTCATATCAATCCTCCTGCTTCAGCCTCCCAAGTGCTGGGATTACAGGCATGCACCACCAAGCCTGGCTTTGTTTTTTCTTTCTTTCTTTTTTTTGGAGACAAGGTCTCACTATGTAGGTTAGGTTGGCCTTGAATTCACTATGGTAGCCCAGGTTGGCCTCCAGCTCATGGCAGTTGTCCTTCCTCAGCTTCCCCAGTACTGGGACTACAGGCATGTTATCACTATTCCTGGGTGTTGGTCAGTTACTGTTGGCTGGCAAGTCTAGGTAAAGAGACCTTAGATCATGAGTGTCCAAACTTTTGGCTTTCCTGGTAAATTGAGTGAACAGGTACTGTGTGCTTAATAAAGTACTGTTTTTGCAGGTGTACACCGGTATAGGCAGGTTGAAAATCATAACTGGTACTCAGTGGGTTTTACTTGGCATGTTACAAAATCTGATGAAAGACACCTCTCTCACCCTTGCTGTTTTGCACAGTCCAAGCCTGCCCTGAGTTGAGTCTCTGTCCCTCTTCCCTAGCCTCCAGCATTATAGATGATGTCACCATGCCTGGGCTGCTGGGCTTTTGCTGGGCAAGTGGCAAAGTCAGTGCTCTACCCCCCCCCACCAGTGGTCAGCTTTACTCATGCAGTGGACACACCTTGCCCACCCCCAATACCATGCAGTGATGCCATAAAAAGGGTTGAAAAACAGTGAAGCTACCTGTTGTTTGTCTCTGTTTCCCAAGGTTGCATCATGATGGTTGCCTTCATTAGTCGGAGTAGTAAAAAGAATCATAGTTGCATCAGGGGGCCCAAGGGGACCACTGGACGTTCAGGATTGGATACTTGTTAAATTGTAGAGACTCTGAAGCAGGACTTCAGTTAGTCCCATGAGGCTGGAGGTGTGTCATGGGTGTTCTGCAGTGCAGGACATACTCCTTAGCTCTGCTCCTACTCTGCAGCTGAGTCCCCAGTGTTATGGCAAGTTTAGATTATGTTCCCTCCCTCTCAGGTGTGCTTTCTTTTTTTTAAAATCTCTCTTTTTATTTTATTTTTTTTTATGTTTTTATTTTGGTCTGATGATGCCTTCAGAGCATGGCAGGTGTGGCCTGTAGAGCTGGAGATTGAACCCAGGTCCCCTGTTCCTGACTGCATTGGACTGAGCAGATGCTTAAACAAGTGTGCCAGTCCACAGGGCCCCCCCGCCTTTGTCTTTTGGACAGTGTCTCACTATGCAGTTCAGGCTGGCCTTGAGCTCACTTTTGTAGCCCAGGCTGGTCTTGAACTTGCATTGATTGTCCTGCCTCAGCCTGTCAAGTGCTGGAATTACAGGCGTGTGCTACCACACCTGGCTTTTTTGGGGGGGAGGGTGTGCTTTTGAGTTGCTTCTTACTCATGGGCTGCCTAGACAGTGCCTCGTACTCACAGTTATTTTTCTTTCTTTTTTTTTTTTTTTTTTTTGTCTTTTTTTGAGATAGGGTCTCCCTGTGCAGTTCAGGCTGGCCTTGAGCTCACTTTTATAGCCCAGGCTGGTCTCGAACTCGCACCAATCCTCCTGCCTCAGCCTCCCAAGTGCTGAGATTACAGGCATGAGCCACCACGCCCAGCTTACTCACAGTTATTTTTCAGGTTCTCTGTTGTTAAAAGAATGTTAAACATTATGTAGAGAGATTCCATATTGATGGTTGTCTCAATTCTGGACTTATAAAAGCACTGTGGATATGTGATTACTATGGTAGATATGGTGAAATGTGCTTCCTAGTCTTGGCTTCCCTTCCATCTGGCACTGTGACTTCAGAGGTTAACTTTGTATCTGTCACTCTTTAGTGTGTGGATGACATTCCTGCGTTTGGGAGGTAGCTGGCATTACCCAACTACACTTTGGATTCAGGACATTGTTCTACAACAATTTGTTGGCCAAGGTGTATTACTTTTTGTGATTGATTGTTTACTTGAAAATTATTTGTCTTTGGAATGATAATACAATAGATTATGTTATTAGTGCATGTGCTTTTAGGGTTGAATGTTTTACATAAAGCAGGTGGTAAGGGAAAGAGGCAATAGTTTCATCAGAGTTAGGAATGTCATGAAACTTCGTATTTTCATCATAAAAAATTCACCATCCTTGCAGGTTATTTCTACAGTAACTATGTATAAAAATATAGTGCAGAGTAGATTCACATTTGAGGCTCTTGTAGAGATTACATTTTCAGACTGAAGCTTTACTAGTTAAACTTTTAGAATCTGTATTGACTAGCCAGATGAGTTTAAGAATTGTACTAGACTGTACTTTGAATGGAAATCCATTTTTCTTACCCGAAGCATTCTACTAAAACAGTTATTGTTAAATTTAAAAAGTAGGTCCACTTGGCATTAGATCCAAATCATCATAAAACTTAATATGCTAACAAAATTTATGCTGTTAATTTTCTTAGGTGTGAATGACTAAGATTGCATTGAAATATTGATCAAAGTTTTATTTTTATAGAGTATGTGCTCAAAATAATTGTGGCCAAAG
>PVJA010015430.1:13417-18417 GCA_004027025.1 Myocastor coypus | reverse complement strand
TACTTTTTTTGAGATGGAAAGAAATGAGATAGAGTAGTAATTCTGTCCTCAGATTTATAGAAGAAAAGATTTGAGGTCAAATGATTTGTAGAATTGTGAAGATAATGCTTTGATTCTTAATTATTTATGACTGGGAGGTATTACTTTCCTTTGCTGCTTAGGACTATGAGATTAGATATGCTAAACTGTGGGGAGATGCTTGGGTTTGTTTTCTGTAGGTCATACTTTTGAGCAGTGGGCAGTTTCTCAGTGCCAGAAATTGTGTAAAATATTCCATATCTGGTTTCCAGGTACTATTTGTTTCTGTTTTGGTTTGCAGTTTATTGCCAACTAAATAATTTCAAAGTTTTACAGTATCAATGTTTTCTAATAAAAATATATGGTTGGTATGCTTTATTTGTATAGAGCAGGATGTCATGGTAATCTTTTAAGTATTTCTTAGATCATATTCATGTTAGTGAATTTTTAGGAATAACACAGCCTTTTTTCTTCTTTTGTAGCATAAGCAGTACTATAATGGATGTAGACAGCACAATTTCCAGTGGGCGTTCAACTCCAGCCATGATGAATGGACAAGGAAGCACTACTTCTTCAAGCAAAAATATTGCCTATAATTGTTGTTGGGACCAGTGCCAGGCTTGCTTCAACTCTAGCCCAGATCTGGCAGATCACATCCGTTCCATTCATGTAGATGGTCAGCGAGGAGGGGTTGGTTTTGTCATTTCTTTTTTTATTCCCTGTTTTCATTAATTTATAATTGCTAGTTAGGTCTTTTCCTCCTCTGAAAGTAATTTGGAATTATTTTTACATAGTAGGCTTATTAGGTGATTCTTTTTTCCTTTTAATTCTGTACCGATTTAATAGAATTAAGCAAAAATAGGATATGTTATGTTGGATTTTTTTGTTTGCTTTTAGATATATTATTCTGTAGAAATCAGATTTTTAAAAATGTGAGTATATAGTATATTCCAAGGTTGTAATGTTTCAAATTGAAAACATAAAGCATTTATGATTGCTCTGGATGTGTCTTATCACAGTCTTGGACTATTCTAGATCATGAAACCAGCTAGAGACTACAAGAATCAGTTTTAATATATACATATATTATTATTAAATTGCAGCCTGAATTCACTATGTGTGTTGAGAGAATTGATCATCTCTCCCAGGTCAGAGCTCATTTAGATAAAAAAGTTCCGACTAGTCAGTATTAATTTACAATCATTTTCAACTTTATGTGGGTTTGTCTTGAATAGGGCAGTTTCCAGATAGTGTTATTGTGTGTACAATTTATCAGGCTATGTCATCAGCCTGCTATCTCTTAGTGGTACACTGACACTAAGATGGTTAAAATCACCACTGAACTGCTTCTAAGATTGCATTGAGATTTTAGGTTATAGCATTGATTTTTTTTTTTTTTTTTTAACTAGGGATCAAACTCAGAACCTTAGTCTTGTCAGGCATGTATTTATGCTGCTGAGCTATCTCCCTGGCCCTGATTTTTTTTTTTTTTTTTTTAACTTGCAACTGGGGCTGAGGATGTCACATTCATGAAGCTCTGGGTTTGAGTCCTAGCCCTGCAAAATAAAGCAAAAACACACAACTATGTAAGTAAGCATCTTCAACATTTTAATTGGTGGTATCAGCTTGAAAATTTTTCATTTTTAAGTAATCTGTCTTGTTTATTCAGACTTGAGAAGTAAACATTTGTGTTCATAATGAATTGCCTTTTTTTTTTTTTTTTTTTTTTTTTTTTTTTTTTTGAGACAAGGTCAGGCTGGCTTTGAACTCCTGTAGTACTATAGCACTTTAAACTTGAAGTGATCCTTCTGCCTCATCCTCTGTTTCATCCTCCTGAGCCCTGAGATGACAGGTGTGCAACACCACACCCGGCCAAAGGGTCAAATATTGTACTTCCATTTGGTGGATTAATGAACCTTGCTCAGTTTAGTACATTTTCTGCCATAAACTCCAGGCACTGCCCAAGCTATTTCATAGGAACTGTTTTAGCAAGTTGATTTTCTGGATGATGGGGATTTGGCTTTTGTGAGCCTTGTGCTTGCTGTCATTTGGTATATGCCATTTTTGAGTCATGACATATGCTTTTTTTTTTCACTTGACTTATCAACTTTTTCATCACTTGGCTTAATTACTAAATAGAGGATCAAGAGTACAAAGATCACTGGGTGGTATCTCTTAGTAGGTGTAGGAAAATTTCACATTTCTTACATCTTGGCTTTTAAAAATTGAGTTGCATATATCCTTAGGAGCATGTCTTTAGTATTTGCAAATTTGTAGGAAAAAATGCAGTACCAGTCTGAGTTTTCTCAGTTCGATTTACCAGTTAATGAATCTTAGTGACGTTATAGTTCCAGTCATGAACTCAAGGATATTTTTCTTGTAAGTTTGTGTGTATGTGCATGGGTGTGTGTACAGTTACACATTGGGGGCTGCATTGGGGATTGAATCCATGGAACGCTGAACTGTATATATTTATTTTATTTTGAGGCAAGGTCCCACAAAGTTGCTCAGTCTGGCTTCCAACTTCCTCAGTCTGTACAGTAGCTGAGATTATAAGTGTGGGCCACTGTGCATGGCTCATAAATATGATCTTCTTGAAATAAGCCATTGTCATCTTAAAAAAAAGTTTCTTAAAGAGAGTAAAAAATTAGGATTAAAACTGAAAAAATTACTAGGAACACAGAATTTTACTTAAAGTAGCACAAATTTCACAATATTACTTTCACAGTATTTGTTGTAATACATATTGTTGTCTTCTAACTGGTTATTCATATTACCAGATATACACCTTTAAAATTGGAAGAAAAGCGGCCCAACAGGATGGCTCAGTGGTCTAAAGCGCCTGCTTAGGAAATCTTAGGTGGCTGCAGGGACATGGTTCGATTCCTGGCACCACATGCTGCGCCAGCCCTGCCCTCGGGGCGGGCTGAGCCGGCCATAAAAATAAACAAACAAAAAGTTCTGACACAAGAAAAATAAATAAATAAATACATACATACATACATACATACATGCATACATGCATAAATAAATAAAATTGGAAGAAAGAAAAAGAAATGTTCATGAGATTAAGAAGATGGAAAAATTGAGAAAAATATAAACAATTGATGTAAGGAGATGAAATAAGCATTAACTGCTCCTTTCCATTGACCAGCAGAAATGCACAGTAGGGTTGTCCATTGTCAGTTTTTGAGGCCTCATTAAAAAAGGATACCTTGTTACAAATGATAAGATTCTCTAGCTAGCTGAGTGTGGTGGCCACACCTGTAATTCTGGCATTCTGAGAGATTGAGGCAGGAGTATCACCATGAGTTCAAGGCCAGCCTGGACCTGCATAGTAAGACCTCTCAAGAATAATACTTTTTTGTCAAAGAAAGGAGTCCTGATCTCTAAAGGACGCTAGTTGTGGGGCTAGGGAGATAGCTTTGTGTTTTAGGTGCCTGCCTGGCAAGCACAGGGACCCATGTTCAATCTTTGATGCTGCCTGCTGTGGTATTCCCAGAACCCTGGCATGCTTGTGCAATAGGTGGTTCACTACGTGTACGAGCTGCATAGTGAGGTCCTATACCAAATAAACAGTTTTTCTTTTTTGTAAACACAGAGATTTATTTATTTAATTATGACTGGCTCATCCTGCCCTGGGGGTGGGGTTGTGGTACCGGGGATCAAACCGCTGTCCCTGCAGCCGCCTAAGCTTTCCTAAGCAGGTGCTTTAAACCACTGAGCCATCCCACTGGCCTCTAAACATTTTTTTTAAAAAGGATGATAATTGCTAAACTACTGTATTAATATAAATAATTGCTCAGAGAAATGTAGAAAGTACACACCATTTTTTTGCTATTTACCAGTCACTGGTAGATAAGCTGTATGTACCTTTTGCTTTTGTTTTTTTTGACATGGTTCTTCCTATGAATAGTTCAGTTGGACTTTGAACTCACAGCCTCAGCTGGTCTCAACTTACGATTTGCCTTATTCTCCTGTCTCAGCCTGCATAGTGCTAGGCTTATAGGAGTGCATCACAATACCCAGCTTCTTAAAATTCTTAGTAGTTTTGGATTTTTGCCCAGTGCAGGGATTGAGCATAGGACCTTGTATATACTAGGCTACATCTTCAGTCCCCATTTTAGTTTTGAGACAAGGTCTTTCTGAATTGCCAAGGCTGGGCTAAAATTTGTGGTCTTCCTGTCTCAATGTCTCAGACTGCTGGGATTATAGGTGTATGCACCCATACACCTGACTAGTTCTGAGAACATACTCATTGTACAGCCATCTCTATTGCCAATCCCCAGGACTTGTTAATTACTGTTTCAAACTGAAGTCTGTATTGGTTAAAAAAAAATGTATTGTTACCTTCTCTGCTCACCACTGTTGTGCTTTGACTGTGAACCAGATTATTCTCCTAACTTTATATAAGTAGAAAACGTCTGAACTTGAAGGTCTATTTATTTTTAACATAACCTTTCTTCTCCCTATTTATTGTAAGTACTAAAGCTGTCATCATCCCTCAGAAAACATTAAAAAGTAGGCAATCCTAGAAGACTTTATTGCTCTATTAAAAGGTGGCCACTTTACTGGAGCAGCAGGTTAGCGAGATTTAAATACTATATTCCTGTATCTCTCCATTGTAATTTTCACCCTGGGAAAAACAATGCTGTCATTCAATAACTTATGGTCCCCTGCCTGGCAGCTATTTATGTTGTTGTATTGATGTGGACTTGCATTGTATTTGGAGGCAGAAGTCAAGCAGTTAGATTTTCCTGACTTTGTATGTATCGAAGGTGGGTGATAACTGGTACCTAGTTAAAAATTAACCTTTTCAGCATGAACTCATGAATGTACTTGAAAAACTTTTATGAGAAGTTTTTTTTTTTTTTTTTTTTTTTTTTTTTTTTTTTTTTTTTTTTTTTTTTTTTTTTTTTTTTTTTTTTTTTTTTTTTTTTTTTTTTTTTTTTTTTTTTTTTTTTTTTTTTTTTTTTTTTTTT
>PVJA010015430.1:0-13317 GCA_004027025.1 Myocastor coypus | reverse complement strand
CCCAGCACTGGAATTGCAGGCATGCACCACCACACCTGGTCTCTGTTGCTGGCTCAGTGCTCTTAGGGCAAGGCTGGTGCAGCTTATGGTATAGGGGGTAGAAAGCAGGTGTTTAGTCCACTGAGCTGTCTCTCACCAGCCTGAGACTTTTCTACTATTACAAAGCATGAACAAGCCAAAACAGTGTAATGGCAAGTTTCTATCCAGATTGGACATCTCTGTGACTCTCTAACACTTAGTCTTGGAAAGTGGGGACTAAAGGTGTGGTCCTGGGCTCAGTCCCCACAATGCATGTACCAATGAGTGCATGTGTGAATGCAGCTGTGCACAGAGGTGTATCTGTCATCCTATATGTAGGACAGAGGGAACAGGAGTGCCACATGTTTACTACCAGCCTGGCTAACCTAGCCAGTACCTGCCTGAAAATAGAAGAGCTTGGTGATAGAGTGTGTGCCCTAGTATGCTGGAAGCCTAGGGTTCAAACCCTATTGACACCAAATAAAACAGTGCAGAAACCAGTCTTCAGTGTTAAGTGTAATAGAATCATGTTTTTGATGCTGTCATTCTATGTATTGCTGGGTCTCCAAACCTAGACTCTGAGCTGTGTGAGGAATTAGATAATGAATCACAGCATTTTGTTAATATATGCCTAAACCATGAAACCATGAAATGTAGGGGAACTTTTTTTTTTTTTTTTTGTCTTTTTGAGACAGGGTCTCGCTGTACTGATCAGGCTGGCCTTGAGCTCAGTTTTGTAGCCCAGGCTGGTCTCGAACTCCACTGATCCTCCTGCCTCAGCCTCCCAAGTGCTGGGATTACAGGCGTGTGCCACCACACCCGGCTTTTTTTTTTTTTTTTTTCCTTGCTTCAGAACGTTTGTTTGTTTGTTTTTATGGCCTGCTCAGCCTGCCCTGAGGGCAAGGCTGGCCGCAGCATGTGGTGCTAGGGATCTAATTGCAGTCCCTGCAGCTGCCTGCAGGTGCTTTAGACCACTGACCCATCCTTCTGTGCCCCTTTTCTTTTTTAAATGGCCGGCTCGGCCTGCCCAGGGGGTGGGGCTGGCGCAGCACATGGTGTCAGGATCAAACCTTAGTCCCTGCATACTTGCCTAAGCTTGCCTAAGTAGGTGCTTTAGACTGCTATGGCACCGGCCCCAACTTTCTTAAAACATTTAAACCTTTTTTTTTTAGTACCTGTTTGCAGTACATAATGATGGCATCATGGGGAGTTGGTACAGCAACTTAACATGCTCATGATAGGCTGTGTGATTCCAATGTCAGTGCCAGGTGGCTCTGATGTGAGTGTGTTAATGTTCCCACTGGCTAGAATCCTGGCTGCCCCAATCACAACTGTCCATCTGACAGCTATGTATACCATCGTCATAGGAACGACTCTCAATTGATCAAAAATCGTCCAACGGAAAAATCATGTAAAACTAGTGGTTCAAGCTGAAGGAATGGATTTATCTTTCTTTTCTTTTTTTTTTTTTTTTTCCACCTCTTCTCTACCTTCTGCCCTTTTCACTCTTGCTGTCTCTTGGTGCCATCCCTCTCCCCCCTTTTTAAAGCAGGAACTCACTGTGTAGTTTAAGGCTGGCTTTGAATTCCTTAATGTATCCCAGGGGGCCTCCAGTTTGCAGAACTCCTCAATTCTTTTGATGTGGAACTTGAAAATTACAGCTTTTTTTGGGAAATGACATAGATGTCCTAATGGGCTGAACTTTTTTTTTTTTTAAAAATAGGACCTTGCTATGTACCTCAGGGTGATTTTGTACTCACTAGATAGCCTAGGTTGGCCTCAGTTTTAGTTTTAATTTTTCAGAGCAGGCTCATAAATTTTTTAAATAATTTGATGCTTCAAGTTTTTTGGAGAGTGTAGGGGTTTCATTATGTATTTCAAGCTGGCATTTGACTCAGTGCGTAGCCCAGCCTGGCCTCATATACACCATGATCTCCCTGCCTCAGCCTAAGTGCTTACATTACTGCTCTGGGCCACTATACCAGCATAAATAGTTCTTTTTTTTTTCAATCATTTTTAGTGAGAATTCCTATATTCACCTACCTTTGATACATGACATGGTCTAACAAAGTATTCTTAGGATGGATTAAAAACATTGACAGCAAGTGTGTAGGGCAGATGTATGTGTATTTGTATTAACACTGGTAGTGTGTTTTCTGTTTGAAAGCTCTGTATTGAAAATGGCTGTCTTTTTTTTTTTTTTTTGAGACTTCTACTCTCAGGCTGGCCTTATACTTACGCAGCCCAGACTTGCCTTGAACTTGTGATCCTACTGCCTCAGCTTCCCAAGTGCTAGGATTTAGCTGCTGAGCATGTGCTGACTTTAAAAACAGATAAAATGTGCCTCCCTAAACGTAGACAGACAACACCAACAAAAACAAACAGTTGCCAGAAATTAGTTTTCTTGTAGGTTCTGTGTACTTTGTTAACTTTTGTAAACATTCTTTGACATAATGTAGGGTTCTCATAGAGAAGAGATGGAGGGGAGAGATTTTTAGTGGAGTGGAATGACAGTATTATTTGAAGGCCAGAATGTATGTGTGCATGGGTGTATTTTTTTCCACTCCGTTTTCTTTTTTGTCTTTTTGAGACAGGGTCTCGCTATGCAGTTCAGGCTGGCCTTGAGCTCACTTTTGTAGCCCAGGCTGGTCTTGAACTGGCATTGATCCTCCTGCCTCAGCCTCCCAAGTGCTGGGATTACAGGCATGCCCCACCACACCTGGCTGGAATGTATATTTTTTGTAAAATGCACACGCGTATGTTTATGCACATTATGTAGGTTAAGTCAGAGCATTGGCAGTGAGAGAAACTGGACTTGGCATAGGTGGCCCCGTTTGGTATATGAGAAACCCCTCTTTACCCCTGACCTGCATCCTTGGCCTCATTGTGACTTTTGATGACCTACTTGGTATAGCCTAGTGCATTATGAAATGGGTTGTATCTTTTTTTTTTTTTTTAATTTTTTAAAAATTAATTAATTTATTTTTTTCTTGCTTCAGAACCTTTATTTGTTTATTCACTCATTTTTATGGCCGGCTCAGCCTGCCCCAAGGGCAGGGCAGGTGCAGCATGTGGTGCCGGGGATGAACCGCGGTCCCTTCGCTGCCCAAGCTTCCCCAAGCAGGCACTTTAGACCACTGAGCCATCCGGCCGGGCCCTGGGTTGTATCTTTTGTAAGAAATGAGAAATACTTTATTATGGTTAGAATGGTTGATTGATTGATTGATCGATTGGTTTTTTGAGGCAGGCTTCATTATGTTGCCCCACTGGCTTTGAGTTTGCTCTTTCCCAAGCCAGTTCCCCCCACCCCCCACCCCCATGCTTAGCTTCCTAATCACCACACTTAGCTCTTACTAAATATTTTTGTTCTTTGACGTAACGTTCTGAGTGTTGCTTTGCTGGGGATCAAACCCAGGACCTTGTACTTGCTGGACAGGTGCCCCCGCCCATGCTGCTCTTCCTGCTCTACTCTGCTGGGGAGAGGGGATGTTGAACCCCTGGCCCACTGTATGTTCACGAGTGCTCCACTAACTGAACTGCAAGGTAGCCAAATGCTTCAACAGAGGATATGGAGGGGCCCGGGGGGATGGCTCAGTGGTCTAAAGGGCCTGCTTGGGAAAGCTTGGGCGGCTTCAGGGACTGCAGTTCAATCCCTGGCACCACATGCTTCGCCAGCCCTAAAAATAAATAAACAAAAGTTCTGAAACAAGAAAAAAAAAATTCTTAAAAAAAAAAAAAAAAGAGTACCTGAAAAATGTAAATTGTCTTTCTTGTTTTTTGGAAACAGGTCTTGCTCCTAAGTTCAGGCAAGACGTGGTTTGATTCAGGCTGGCCTCAAACCCATGATCCTCCTGTCTCAGCTTCTTGAGTTCTGTGATTACAAGTGTGTCATCATGCACTGCTTGAAAATGTTATTTTTTTTTTTTTTTTTTGTCTTTTTGAGACAGAGTCTCACTATGCAGTTGAGGCTGGCCTTGAGCTCACTTTTGTAGCCCAGGCTGGTCTCGAACTCGCACCGATCCTTCTGCCTCAGCCTCCCGAGTGCTGGGATTACAGGCGTGAGCCACCACGCCTGGCTGAAAATGTTAACTTTTAAATATTATATTTAGCAGTTTTGCATTCTGAAGAGCTATAGTGTGACAGTAATTTGAAAATATTGGAGTTCTTTTTTTGTATGTTTACATCTTGTAAAGAATGAGCTGATTTCTTTTTCCTTTGGAATAGCAGAACTATGAGGATACTAGTAAGTCCTTCTTTTTTTTTTTTTTTTTTTTTTTTTTTTTTTTTTTTTGGTAGTATTCTCTTTATATAAAATCCTTTTGTCATTTTACTGCCCAAAGAATCTAGTTACTCAGCATAATGAGAGCTTTATTTTGACATGTAGATTAGTAACATTTATCTGCTCTGCATTTAAAATGGAAGAATTTTATTATAGGTACTTAGATTTTTCTAAGATTATTTTGTAATTTTTGGAGTGCATTTCTTAGAGGAATCGGTACACTTAACCCGTGTTAAATCAGTATGCTTAACGTTTCTCAGAGATGCTGAGCAGTGAGGCTGTGTGGATCCTGGGTTCATCACCAGCCTTCTTCCTTCTGCATGCATGTGCTGGAGATCCCTGCTTGTGCTGCTGGCCCACTGTTCCTTGGTTGTTTCTTGGTCCACTCAGCAGGATGCCAGACCCCACATCTGCAGCTCAGGTTACAGTAGAGCCTAAGGTTCTTTGATGTTCAGAAATACTCTTCTGGTGGTTGTATGGCTTTTTTGTGGTTGTTGTTGTGTTTTTTTGTGGGTAGTTTGGGAGAAAAAATTGTGTTTTTTAATATATTATGGCCAGCTCAGCCTGCCCTGGCGTTGGAGCTGGCACAGCATATGGTGCCCTGGGGATCGAACCACAGTTCCTACAGTTTGCCTCAGCTTGCCTAAGCAGGCACTTTAGACCACTGAGCCATCTCACCAGCTCATGGGAGAAAGCTCATACGCAGTCTTTTTGAGATGTAACTTCAGAGGCTGGGGAGATAGCTCCGAGGCACAAGTGCCTGCTGGGCAAGTGCAAGGTCGTGAGTTCGAACCCTGGTCCCACAAAAAAAAAAAGATGTAACTTCAGTGTTTAATATAAAGCCACTTTTACTGTTCAGCACTTTTTCTGGGAGAGCTTATTACCTACATTTCTGGTGTGTTTTTGGAGTAATTAGGTAGCTTTTTTTTTTTTTATGAAAATGAAATAGAAATAGTTCTTGCAAGGTTAAATATCTGTAAAGTGAGAGAGCTAATATAATTGAAGTAATTTTGTTACCATAATGTAACTTACATCTCTACATCATGAAGAGACTTAACCATGGGCCTTTTCTTTTTAATATTCTAAATAAAATAACCAGACCTGGGCCTGGCGGGGTGGCTCAGTGGTCTAAAGCGCCTGCTTGGGAAAGCTTGGGCGGCTTCAGGGACCTCGGTTCGATCCCTGGCACCACATGCTGCGCCAGCCCTGCCCTCGGGGTGGGCTGAGCCGGCCATAAAAATGAGTGAATAAACAAAGGTTCTGAAACAAGAAAATAAATAAATAAATAAAATAATAAAAAAAAAAAATAACCAGACCTTAATTGATTGTGAATGCATGAACCATGACATATTCTTTTTCCTTTCTTTAAATTTCTTTTGTCTCTTTTTGAGGCACCATCTCTTTATGCAGTTCAGGCTGGCCTTGAACTTTTTGTAGCCCAGACTGTTCTCAAACTTGAATTGATCCTCCTGCCTCAGCGTCCCCAGTGCTAGGATTACAGGCATGAGTACTGGGATTACCAGCATGTGTCACCACAGATTATATTCCTTTTTCCTTTTTCTAATCACTTGTTTGTTTGGACAGGGTCTCACTGCAGCTCAGACTCTCCTGTTCTAGCCTCCCCAGTACAGAGATCACAGGCATGTGCCTACCATGTGGTGCCAAGTACTGACTCACTTGCCAGGCAGGCAACTGCCAAGCTATCCCCCTGGCCTAGCTTATATTGTGAACCACATTCTTTCCACACATTTGAATCGAACCTGAATCCTGTGGTATTTGGTTTTCAGGTTAATTTAACAGACACTAAAGAAATCAGTGGGGTGTTGCACGGCTCCTGATACATTATGTATTCAGGTTGCTTTTTACAATGGCAATGTTTTTGACAGTTTTTTGCTCTCTGTGTGTGTTTGTGTGTGTTTAGTACAGGGTCTACAGGGCCTCACCACACACATGGGACTCGTAGTGATCCACCTGTTTCCAGCCTCCTAAGCACTGGTATTACAGGTGTGTAACACCTTGCCCAGATTTGGCTCAGCATGCCCAAGGGCAGGACCGGAGTGGCATGTGGACTGAGGAATGAAGCCCAGGCCATCATTCCCAGCCTCAGTTGCTGTCTCAGTGGGCCCTGGGGCAGGGCTAGCATGGTATGCCTGGGATTGGATGCCAGTTGGTGAGCCGCCTAAGCAGGCACTTTAGTCTGGTTAGCTGTCTGGCCAACCCTTGAATGTTTTTTTATTTTATTTTTTTTGAATTTTATTTTATTTTAATTTTTATTTTATTTATTTTTTTTCTTGTTTCAGAACCTTTGTTTGTTTATTCACTCATTTTTATGGCCCGCTCAGCCCTCCCCAAGGGCAGGGCTTGTGCAGCATGTGGTGCCGGGGGGATCAAACCGCAGTCCCTGAAGACGCCCAAGCTTTCCCAAGCAGGGGCTTTAGACCACTGAGCCATCCCGCCCGGCCCTTGAATGTTTTTTTAAATACAGGATATAAAAGTGTTTTTTCCACATCTGAAAAGTTCAAGGTGATACCCTTGCATGGTGATACCCCCTATAATCCCAGCACTCGGGAGGTTGAGGCTGGAGGATGATTGGTTCCCGTCTAGCCTGAACTCTAATAGAGGTACCCTGCCCTTCCTTTTCCAGAACCTCTGGTGTGATGAAAGTCTTTTTGTTGGAGTTTCGTCTCTTTTATCAAAAGATATTTCTATTTCAGATTAGGAAAAGTTTTAGTGAGTCTGTTGTTTTTTGTATCCAGAGTTATTTTTTGTGCACTATCCTTACCCCTTTCCCCCAAATACTTCACCCAAATTGTGAAATTTGGTCTTTTCATACTTAATTTTCTGTAAAAATGGTTGAAGGTTTCCACTTGATTGAAGTTATTGCTTTACTAGTGTTTCTAGACACTATTTCATCTAGAGTCTGGCCTGTATCTGCTCACTAATGAAGTCTGGGACTGATGTCTGTAGAAAGCCAGCTGTTACTGGCCGCTGTAGTAGTCATCTTTGCTCCTAGAGGGGAATTACAAGGTGGAGATTGATGCTCCTTCCCAGTGTAGTGACTGCTAGGGTATGTTAGATAGACCAAGGCAATGTCTTCTGGAAGCAGTAAATCCCTCCCTCTCTGAGTCTTCCTTCTCTTTCTTTTTACATGCATTTGGTTATAGGATCTTGCTATGCAGCTTTTGGCCAGCTCAGCTCGCCCTGGAGGCATGGTTAACATTGCATGTGGTCCAAGGGCACTTTTAGTCTGCTGAGTTATCTTGCCAGTCCCCCTTTTTTCACTTGCCTTTCCTGTCTTCTTCCCCTTCTTTTCCCCCTGTCTCCCTTCCTCCTCCTCTCCTCTCCCCTGATAGTGTCACTGTGCTCCTGACTTACCTTGAGTTTAGCCCTCCCACTTACCCTTTAGAGGCCACCACTTTTCTTTCTGGTGTGAAAGTAGAGAACAGCCATCACTTAGGTGCAGTAGTGGAATTCTTCATTGTTGCAAAAATGGTATACAGTCCTGTCTCTAAATACTTAAGGCATTTTTGTTTATGTGGATGACTTGTGAGAGAATTTTAAACTAATTCCTATTTGGCTATTTTGTTTTTATTACTTGAATCCTAGATTTAGTTTTAAATATTTAGTAACACTGAACAGTCATGTGAAATGACAGTAGGAGCCTTGCCTAGACCTTGATGAAATATTTTTGTTTTCAGGTAAAAATTGACATCCCCTATTTTTCCCCCCATAATCTTAAAATTTTTATTTCAGACTGGAATGTTTTAAGGTACATCCCCCGCCCCTTTTTCTGGTCATGCTGGGGTTTGAATTCAGCACATCAGGCAAGGACTGTGAGCTACTCTGCAGCCTTTAAAATCTGTTTCTTCAATTTATGTGTATTTTCAATGGGCTCTGTATGTAGTACTCTGTGGTACTCATTCTACAGATAGTATGATTCTGTCTGTAGTTGTTCTTACCATAGGAAAGAATAAATGTATTTCTTTCTTGGTATGATTGCAGTAGTTGGGAAGCAGTTTTGAGTGTTAAGTTTGAGGACTATCACATCAGTTAGGAAGTTGATCGTCTCACTAATAAAGAGTATTACTGTTAATTCTTTCCAAAATTATACTTGCCAGGCATGGTGATGCACGCCTATAATCCTAACACTCAGGTGGGAAGAGTGATGCAAGTTCAAGGCCAGCCTGAGCTGCTGAGGGAGTTCAAGGCCAGCCTGTGTAACATAGTGAAACCTTGTCTCTAAAGCAATAAGAACAAATAATAAAGAGTAAAAAACATATTATTCTTCATGTCTATACCTTCATAAGACTGACAATATGGAAGAGATTACTAAACAGATACTAGTGGGGTGCACGGAATACACAACTGACCTTTCTCATGATCTAAGATGCATATATGAATTTGTTTTTCTGTCTTCACATAAAGAAAAACATCAGGGGCCTGGCAGGATGGTTCAGGGGCCTGGCAGGATGGTTCAGTGGTCTAAAGCGCCTGTTTAGGAAAGCTTGGGCAGCTGCAGGGACTGAGGTTCGATCCCCGGCACCACATGCAGGCTGCACCAGCCCTGCCCACACGGCAGGCTGAGCCAGCCATAAAAAATAAATAAACAAACAAAAGTTCTGAAACAAGAAAAATAAAATAAAATTTAAAAATTCTTAAAAAAAAAAAAAAAAGAATAAAAAATTCTTTAAAAAGAAAAAGAAAAACATCACCTTCTAGGTAAGGTAGCTCCACAGAGTAAACTGGAGCTGTGCATCATTAAGCCAAGTCTCCGTGTCAGCATCTGGCTGTGATCTGCTCTTGGCTGCACAAGGCAGCAACATTTGCGGCTGGTGGGGTGGTGACCATCTTGCATTTTCATTGTTTCTTTATGCCTTCATATTTTAACTTTTTTTTTAATTTTTTTTTTCTTGTTTCAGAACCTTTGTTTGTTTATTCACTCATTTCCATGGCCAGCTAAGCCTGCCCTGAGGGCAGGGCTGGCGCAGCATGTGTTGCCCGGGATATCGAACCGCGGTCCCTGAAGCCGCCCAAGCTTTCCTAAGCAGGTGCTTTAGACCACTGAGCCATCCTGCCAGGCCCTATGCCTTCATATTTTATTGATAGTTACAATTAGTTGCTTTTTATTTCCTCATTTCATAAATAAAAAAACGCAAAGTTGGCCTGCTATCCTAGTTTGCAGAGATGGCATTGTTAACATAGTATGTATTTCCTTCTGAATGGCCCTCAACTGCTGTTGCAGTGTCTTTTTCAGTGAGCATGGGCAGCACCTTGGTAGAGTAAACTCTGCCTCATTGCCAGGCGTGACTGTGATGCTAACACTTGCCAAAGGCAAGAGCACTGCTGGAGTTTGAGGACAGCCTGCAATACACAAGACCCTGTACCCCAAAAATGCCTCAGCCAGGAAAGTTCAGAGAGTTGAATATATTAAAACACTTCACTGCATATGCACATTACATGGCATTTTGTTAGTTGTGAAGACTTAGAGCCTATTTATTTGAACTTTCAAGGAGTTGATGAATGATGGAAATGATGGCTCTTCTTTTCACAGGTGTTTGTTTGCTTATGGAAGGGCTGTAAAGTGTATAACACTCCCTCCACCAGCCAGAGTTGGTTACAGAGACACATGCTGACGCACAGTGGAGACAAGCCTTTCAAGGTATGTATGTGAGGGGCTTGTCTGCAAAGCTGTTTAGGAAAACTTGTTTCTTTGGCCTTTCTAAAGATTTCTAAAAGAACTACTTGTAACATTTCTCTGTAATATGATGGCCTTTCAAAAGTAGATGGATAAAAAAAAAGATGGATATGATTTCATCCTTTTTCGGTTTTAGTTTGAAAAACAGAAAAAAATGTGCTGCTAAATGAGGATTTTGAGAACTGACAGTGGGCAGATTGTGACTTGAAGCCACTACTGTCAGTTTGCTGTTACAGCATTATTAGCTGAGGTCACAGGATCATATGAAATAAGGAAATTGTAGAGCATTATTAAGAGATTTTGATTTCACGTTAGAGGTTGTGCTCCCCACTTTGATTATATGCATCACTTTGTGAAATAGAGATGTTAAGGGGAATCTTACATATGACCAAGCTTTTTAAACTGTTCTTTCCATTTATCTTTTTTAAAAATTAAACAATATTTTGGTGTTTATTATGGAAAGCATACACAGATTAAAAGTTTGTGTTTAAAGTTTTAATAGTTGTTAATAGCCATATCTGTTGAAATGTGAATGTTGGGCCAGAAACTTCGCTTGGGTTTCATCAGAGAATGAGGTAATTCTTGTAGAGTTGCTTTTGGAACTCACTTAATGTTTTTGAAAGGGCAGCCATTAACAAGAAAATTGCAACAGTAGCCTGGGGCTTCAGCTCTGAGCTGCTAGAGGCTGAGGCATTTTCCACATTTGAAGATCTACAACAGATAAGTGAAGTATAATCTGCATGTTTTTCTTTTCAAACAAAATAAAACTGGAGTGTGCTTTCCCTCCCAGCCCCCACTGCTGTGTTGCCCAGACTGGGCTTTATTTTATTTTATTTTTTCAGTTTTTTTCTTGTTTCAGAACTTTCATTTTTTTTATTTTTTTTTTTATTTTTATGGCCAGCTCAGCCTGCCCTGAGGGCAGGGCTGGCTGTAGGGATCTCCGTCCCTGCAGCTGCCTGCAGGTGCTTTAGACCACTGAACCATCCTGCTGGCCCCCAGATTGGGTTTTAATATGTAGTTCTGCACAGTGTGCTAACTGCAGGTAGGTATATACTACCACGCCCTAGGGTAGGGTTAAAATGTGCAGAAAAGAAAAAAATACACACATGCATATGGATGCCCACAGAGATGACAGTTTCTATATGCTTGTACCATACTGAGCTTCTCTGGACCTGGGTTTGGTTTGGTTCAGTTCTGTTTCATTGTTTTTTTTTTTTTTTTTTTGTTTGTTTGTTTTGTTTTTTTGTATTTTAGGGAAGGGTATTTAAAGCATTGCAACTTGATCAGACTGAGAGTGAGCCATCTGTTTATAGCCTCCCAAGAGCTAGGATTACAGGCACATGCCACCATGCCCAGTCTCACTTGCCTTCTCAGTGCAACATGGGGTGGGACCAGATTGCCCATGAACCCCTGCCCCTGCCCCTACTTGCAGGCCCTTTAATCCGCTGAGCTATTTGACTGGCCCATCGTTGGTATTTTTGAGATAGTCTTTGAATTTGTTGTGTAACCCACACTGGCCTTCATTTTGTGGTCCTCCTGTCTCAGTCTCTACCAGGGTTTCACACTGAGCTGTGTCCCTGGTCTTGAAAAGATTTATTTATGTATTTACTTATTATGTATTTGGTACAGTATCTCACTATACAGCTCAGACTCATAGTGATCCTCTTGTTTTCAGCCTCCCTAGCACTGGGATGACAGGTGAGCGCCATCATACTTGTCTCAAAAGTAGTTCAATTTTGAGACACTATCTCTTTTAGCTGCCCAGAGTGAATTGAACTTCAGATCATTCTGCTTCAGCCTCCCAGTGTGCTAGGATTGCAGACATGTGCCACTGTGCCTAGATAGGAAATTCCTTCTTTCTTCTTTCCTCTTTTCCTTTCCGTTTTTTCTTTTGAGACAGGGTCTGACTATGTAGTTTAGGAATTCAGGTTGCTTTTTTTTTTGTTGTTGTTGTTTTTTTCCCCAAAGATAAGAGTCTCACTGTGCAGTCCTTGCTGACCTGGAACTCAATTTTTAGCCCAGGCTGACCTCGAAGATCAGTGATCTTCCTGCCTCAGCCTCCCAAATGCTGGTGTTACACTGGGTTTGAACTCACTGTGTAAGCCAGGCTGACCTTGAATCTGCAGTGGTCCTCTTGTCTCAGCCTTGTGAGTGTTAGGATTCCAGGTGTGCACGACCTCGCATGGTAGAGGAATTACTTCACCTTCCTGTAACACGTGTACATGGTGCCTGAGAGGCCCTGGACTTTATATGGTGCACTGTACAAGCAAACAAGGCACCAGCACAAAGCCAGTAATGCTGCTTATTAGTGTTTCAGTGGCAGGGACAGCGCAGCAGGGAAGCAGAAATAAAGCAGGGTGTATATGTGTGGGTTACTTTCTTAACTCTAAAGACACTTGGAGAGGAGGATCAATGGCAGGAAAATGGGAAGATCCTCTGAGTTGAGAGAGGAAGGCTGAGGTTTTATGGACTTTTGCTAGGACTGGAGTTTGAGGTGCAGCAGCTTCCTTGTGTGCATGGGAAAGGTAAAAGGAAGTTGTAAACAGGGCTGGAGTGGGGAAGAAGGAAGTGGTCATTGAGAAGATAAGCTGTTTGGGAATACATCCATGCTGAATCAGGGCCTTGATAATTTAGCTGTTTGTGTTTGGGCTGGAACGTATCACTACTTACCCTGAGAGCTGTTAGGCTCTATGTGCTCATTAAATATACTATTTTTGTTAACATAAAAGAATAGTTTACTTTCTCATGTGTATTTCCATATATTATTTATAAGGCAGCCTTCTGTAGCTAATTCATTATGATGTTTAGGCGGATTTTTTTCCATGATTTAATATTTTTATTGTTTAAATTTAACAATGGTTATATTATATATTTTCATCATCAGATCAGTTTAGATTAATAGATATAGGTATATAAAATTGATCAAACAATTAAACATTAACACATTCAATCAACATTCTTCCCACCCCCCTTTTTTTTTAAAGTTGACATATTGCATATTGTCCTCACAATAGTTCTACAGAGCACAGTGTGTGGGCATGACCCACCTCCGTATTGATGTTGCTAAGAAGAACAAAAAAAAAGAAAAAAAAGGAAAAGAAAATTCTTCTCTTTGGACTAAGAGGAAGCAGATGCATACACAGTCAAATGTTCTGCAATTGCAGTGGGCTACCAGTGAAGCTTGTAATGTTGGAGGCTATTGAATCTAAGCCTCCGAAAACTCATCTCACCAGTCTAGCTCTGCGTTTCATGCATTGTAATTAAGCTTTTTTTTTTTTTTTTCTTGCTGGGTGATTTTTTTTTTTTTAGAATTTTTTATTTTATT